>JAOVVA010230035.1:0-20607 GCA_028565275.1 Leiocassis micropogon | reverse complement strand
TAAAGAAGTCTTTTTAAACCCTAGTATCTATACTTCTACCCAAGTAATGAATGTGAATACTTTTGACACCACTGTTTGTTTGTAGTGACTGTATGCCATCCGTGGATTGATCTTTGGCATGATGCATTTTATTTTGAAGGCTATGGGGTCAAATGCAGGACTAAAACAAGCCAAAAGGTGTTTGTTCTTCTAACCTCAGCCTCAATGTTATGTTAATTTATCTTTATAGGGTAATAAAACAATATTTGTTTATCCTTTATCATAAAATATATTAGTGACTCTCATTATCCTGGGGCATGGCCTGTAATTGTGAAATAAAGAAACTTATAGGTGCCTGAATGAGAGAAGGCATTTTACCTGTATGTCATCAGATATCAGGCCTCCCTTCATGTCACTGTTCTTCTTCGGCGGTGGAGGGGCGGTTTTCTGCTCTGGTGGCACCTCTGTCCTATTTGAAAAAAAAGAAAAGAGTAACTGGAATGATACCAAATAAACTTTTATATTGCTCCTCCTTGGAAGCAGACATACAGATGAATCATAGTAGCGTCTCCCTTTATTTCTTTCCTCCCTCTGTAGTATTCTTAGACATTGAATAATTTCAAAATATTTTAATAGCTTCACTGGCTGCGGGGAGAGAAATCATTATCATAACAGCCGATAGTTTGTAGTTTTTGTCTTGCAGTCTTTATACGTGTTATTCCAAACAGCTATTCTTACTTTATTCAGACTATTCAGTTCACCACATTAAGTTCTTGCACACAACCTATAAACATTTTTACCTTATTATATTGTTGATTTTCAGCTAAGATTTTATCCAGAAGTGAGCCATGCATGGACAAGTAATTAATTGTCTAAAAAGAGAACAAATTGCAATATAATTAAAGCTAAAATCATACGCAAAGTTTGGGCAACAAAGCCAAATGATATGTTTTATAGATTTTTAAGGTAAAAAATGCAGTAAACTCAAGAGTTGCAGTAATCTATTTTAAAAAAATATATTAATTGCTGCAAAAGTTAAAACACAGTTATGTTCTATCTGACGAACTTAGTTAAAAAGAAAATGGCAAATAATTTAATTGTGTTATGTACAAATGTTTAGACACATTTAAGTTGTGAAATCCTAGTTTTTTAGGCGGAGCAGTCGTTATTAGGTAATGAATAACTTGAAAATGTATAATAATAAATAATAAAACCTAAACTCAAACAATCAAATAAATTTTCCGTAAAATTGTGTCCGTCTCAATTTCCAATCTCCGCCTCTGTTAGAATCTTAAGAGACCATGCCTGTGGTTAAAGGTTAAAAATATATTGTTTTGAGGTTGTACATGAAATTTTGTCTTCATTCAATATTACTGTATTTTACTGTCATGTTATCAAAGATATTCTAACTTTCAAAAACAATGTTGTCCTGAACTTGTCCTGATGGTGGATGTAATTCCAATGTTGTTACAACTATATTACAACATGTAGCCAACATTAGGTTTCCATTAGGTAGACTCCACGCATTCATCTACTCATTCTTCTCAAACTTAACAAAATTTTCACACTCATCTCTTATCTTTGGTAATGGCGTAAACGTAGTTGTTAATCAAATCAGATTAAAACATTAACTCATTCTTACTTTTTTCTTATACAAAAAACTGCATGAGGTGGTATGAATTGCATTACTTATCTCATTACAGTGACATCTGTAAAGGAGTGGACATATTGGGCAGCAAGTTAACAGTCAGTTTTCAACGTTGATTTCTTGGAAGCAGGAAAAACTTGCAAGTACAAGGATCTGAGCTACTTTGACAAGACCTAAATTATGATGGCTAAGACGTCTGAGTCAAAGCATCTCAAAAACGACAAGTCTTCGTCAAAAGTGGGAAGTTCTTAGCATGCAGGCATAACCTAGGTTAACCCTAACTTGTAACCCTTAGCCTGTGATATTTTACATCAATTTTGCAACATAAAAGAAATGCCCGATCTCAGACTCAAACATGCTATAGAAGAAGAAAAAGAAGAATTTATGAGAGGGACAAATGAGAGCTACAGTGACATTGGAAATAGTCCTTCTTATACTTAATGCAAAGCCAAGGAAGGGTCAATTGTATCCTCTTCAGGCTTTATAGATGTCAACATCACCTTTTAAAAAAACTGTTTTACCTTTGAAATCAAAGCATCTACCTTTGCGTTAATTGTCCAAGACACACATACAGTACTGCACATTCTACACTCTTGATACTAACACTTTGGATGTTGTGTATGAAATATTCTCTCACTATTCTTTAACTATCGAAGGTTAAACTTCAGCCCTTCAAAGACGCCTATGTTGTAATTAATTTGAATGAGGCCTTCTCGGTTCTCTGTCCATGACCTCAAGTCCACCAGTCTTTGTCTTTGTATTCCTGAGAGGTTTGATGGATTGCCCCAAGTCATAAATAATGCTATCAGCACAATCCAAAAGCTGATGTGTGCAGGAGTGTTGCATGTAGGAGTGACATCAAGCTTATGAAGGGCTTGTGTTTTAGACACCGTTAAGGATTATGAAGTTCACCTTCTCTATTTTCTCAGCTGAAACTCTATTTTCAAGGACTGAAATTGTCCTTGAAAAAAAAGTTCTTTCAGATATTTGTAGAGTACTTGCAGGCACAAGTGGCAAGTGCTGGCAGCAGGCTGTCAGGGTTAACCCCTAGACAAAGACCCCAAAAGACTCTTGTTGTGGTTTTTGTTGTGTTTTCATTAAGTTGGGAACTACATGTCCCAGAATGCACCTCGGGCAGGTGATGGGAGCGCTCACCTGAACCGAGGCGACTCATTAGTTCGATTATTATAAATAGCCTGTTTAAGTTCTGTTGCATTGTCTGGCATTTGTTATATTAAAGTATACTGTTGTGCTCAAGTTAAAGTTGTTTGTTTCTGTTTTGCTTTAATTTTCATTAAAAGAACATCTTACCCGTCGTCTTTGCCTCTGCGTTTATGCCTCGCAAGCACAAACGAGCCCTTCGTAACAGAATGCCAGAGCTTTACAGTGGCATAGCAGAGGTGCCTCCCCTGGATGTTTTTTGGGGGGGGGCTGTGCCGGTAACGCCGGGGCGAGAGGACTTTAGGAGCGATTAGTGAAAGGCGGAGAACCAGGAGGATCAGCGAGCAGGTGAAAATATCAGAAATATCAACATGTTTTGTGCAGAAGAAAATCAGAAGTGGCCCAGAGTAGCCAGTTAGCCTCAGTGGAGGCCCAGAGCTGCCAGTAAGCCTCAATGCAGGCTCAGATCTTCCAGAGAGCCCCAATGCAGACTCATAACTTCCAGAGAGCCCCGCTGCAGACTCAGAACTTCCGGAGAGCCCCGCTGCAGGCTCAGACCTTCCAGAGAGTCCAGCTGCAGGCTCATACCCTCCAGAGAGCCCCGCTGCAGGCTCATACCCTCCAGAGAGCCCTGCTGCAGGCTCTTATCCTCCAGAGAGCCCCGCTGCAGGCTCAGACCTTCCAGAGAGCCATGCATCGGGGCCATATCTTACCAGGACGTTGCACTTCCTCCTCCACCGCTCGACTGCGAGGACGTCGCGCTTCCTCCTCCGCCGCTCGACTTAGAGAACGTCGCGCTTCTTTCTCCGCCGCTCGACTACGAGGATGCTGCGCTTCTTCCTCCGCTGCTTGACTGCGAGGATGTCTTGCTTCTTCCTCCGCCACCCAGCTTCGAGGATGTCACGCTTCTTCCTCCGCCGCCCGGCTTCGAGGACGTCGCGCTTCTTCCTCCGCCGCCCGGCTTCGAGGACGTCGCGCTTCTTCCTCCGCCGCCCGGCTTCGAGGATGCCGTGCCAGCTCCTCCGCTCGGCTCTGAGGACGTCGTGCCAGCTCCTCCGCCCAGCTCCGAGGACGTTGTGCCAGTTCCTCCACCTGGTTTCGAGGATGTCGTGCCAGTTCCTCCACCTGGCTCCAAGGACGTCGTGCCAGTTCATACGCCTGGCTCCGAGGACGTCGTGCCAGCGCCGCTGCCTGGCTCCGATGCCCCATTGCTCGCTCTGCCGCCCAGCTCCGACGCCTAGCGGGCGCCTAGCGCCCAAAGACTCTTGTTGTGGTTTTTGTTGTGTTTTCATTAAGTTGGGAACTACATGTCCCAGAATGCACCTTGGTCAGGTGATGGGAGCGCTATTATAAATAAATTATTTATTTACTCATTAGTTCGATTATTATAAATAGCCTGTTTAAGTTCTGTTGCATTGTCTAGCATTTGTTATATTAAAGTATTCTGTTGTGCTCAAGTTAAAATTGTTTGTTTCTGTTTTGCTTTAATTTTCATTAAAAGAACATCTTACCCATAGTCTTTGCCTCTGCGTTTATGCCTCGCCAGCACAAACGAGTCCACTGTGACACCTGCGGTGTGACTCCATGGGCACTCTTTTTTCCGCAGACCTGGCCACTTGGCCCCTTCTAGCTCTCCATTGGGTGTGGCCTCAAGCAAGAGTCCCTCTTGACATCCGCTGGCTGGACGGCTTTCCTGGCCTGTTAACGGGGGCTTTAATGTGGATGTGCAGCTGCCTTTTTCCTTCTCAGCGGCAGGATCCTGAAGGCTGTTTCTGCGTGGGAGTGCAAGCTTGTGCATTGTTCATGCAGCTGTTTTTCACGCGGCGATCAAATGACTGCTTTCAGCTTTGCGCATGTTGATAGATTTCCTGTAATTCCCAGGATTTCAAAAGAGAAATTAAAACAAAAGCCAAGAGATGACCCCACTTTATGTGAAATCATCTGCCAGATGGAAAAGGGAAAAACTTCCTCTGCATGAGGGTATTCTCAACCATAAGAGGCAAGGTAGTCATGAAACTACCAGGTTGCTCTACCAGAGACCTTGAAAAGCATTTTTTGTTATGGGTCATTTGGCTATTGATTGGACCATTTACTTGAGACTCTTTTGGATCTGAATGACCATGGACACTGCGAAGAAAACTGAGAAGAGTTGTTGTCATTATTTCTGTTAGAAAGCACTGCTAGAGATGATGGCACCAATGACAAACATTTATGTCATCCAACCATTTGAATTAATCTTTATAGATGGAGTCAGAATAAAGGAGCGCATAGGATGGCCTTGATGCATTTAGTACATTTAGTCAGGTAGTGCCTTCATTTTATTGCCACATAATTTGGATAAGCCTAGAAATGACCAACACTGATTCCAGCAGTAATGCTAATGTTTTAGCAGAAGTAGACATAAATGTACTGTAGGGAAGATGTTCAAATATTTATTGTAAAGGGATGAATAGTGCAGGAATATTCAAGAAAGTGAGAGACAAATAGCTTGAGAAGCTTTCTTCCAGGCAAATGTAGTAGGAAGAGAGGTTTGAGGCCAGTGACCAGGTGGTGTAAACAGGGGGGAGTTAGAAAACTGATGACAAACATGCAGAGGTACCAAGGCCATAAATGTAGAGGAGCAGGCCGTAAATTTGTACTCTTCTATGAATAATAATTCTATGGCATAGGCAAAAATGTAATGCGGCCCCTGGCTGAGATTAATAACTTGACCTGCTGCCTGACACCCACTGAATGAGCTATCAAAGACCCTCCTTGTTTCATCCATAAAGGTGGTGCAGCAAAGATCCTGAGTATCCCATAAAGCTGTTCTGAAAGGGAGTGTTATGAAGCAAGCCACTTTAAATTTCTATGCGAGGAAGGACAAGGCCTGCTGTTCAAGTACTAATGAGCACTGGGACAGGAACAAGCGGCAGATGTTGGGATCCCCATCATAGGTAGGTGGTGCGGGGAGGCGAGGCTCATGGGGCAAGGTGATAACTACGGCAGGGTGAGTTGTGGGTGTGGTGTGAGATGAAGCCAGTGGGGCCTGTATTTGCTAAACCTCGGTGGTAAAAAAAAGCCAGGGTCTCTGCGATAGATCTGAGCCTATTGGTGACCTCCTGGATGTCACACTGGTGTGTGCCCAGGAGAGCTCCCTTATTCTCCAGTGCCTTCCTCATGTGGGCCCGCCTCTGCTCGATCCATAGTGGCCAGGTTATGCTGTCACATTTGCTACCAGGACATAAAGTAGGACCCAAGTGCAGAGAAGGAAATAGATGTGGCACTTACAGTTCAGCAGGAGATGTGTGAGCTGAAAAGCTCAAGCAGAAATGGCCAATAAATCCAGACATTAGAAAAAACGCACGAAAATCGGGGCAAGAAACGGCACACAATGATCTGGCGAGAGGTGGCTGGTGGAAGCATGTAAAGTAAGGAGAGATTATGATTATGAAGTGAAAACAGGTGAGCTTGAAGTGGTGACTAAGGCAGTGAAGTGGAGCAGGGTATGGAAGAGAGTGAAGTTGCTTAAGGTGAAGTTTGTGGGGTCGGTATGATCTGACGTTTCGTGACAAACTACAAAAAAAAGAAAACATGATCATGTTATCACTAATGTAAGGGTTATAGTTCACCCTTTTTCACATGTATTTGGCTACATGTTTTTCTTGACATTACATCTTATTATATGAGCAAAACATCTTAAAAGGTTTCTCCTGAATTGTCTATTCCATTTGGCAGTCTTGAGGAGAAATATTGCCACATCATGCATTCACTGCATCCAGCAAAGACATCTGGCCAAGTAGATGATCATAAACCTTGCACCTCCTTTCAGAGAAAACTCCCCTACTGGGTTTAGGAAGGAAAGTATGGAAGTAGATTCAGTACTGACATCCTGGGATGTGCAAACCAGTCTGTGACTGTAGCAGAGTGGTACTGTACAATGCCAAATTATCCTACATACTGTAACAGCAAAAGTAGAGGAGGTTCTTACCCTTGCCATTTCTTTTCCTCCTCTGGGACTAGTCAATTATGCAGGTCATTGAGAAAACCAATGAGCCTCTCTGTATCATAAGAGCTGATTAGTGGTTTGTGTAAAATCATCATTGGGCAGTGCTGCACACATTGTGAAATTGCCCCCCCCTCTGGCCTGAGACATTCACCATTGCCCTCTGTCCAATTGGTTTTTAGTCAAGTTGGCAAAAATAAATGTATGTAAAGATCACCTTCCATCTCCATTACTCTCTGAAATATACAGTTTTGCAGTACTTTACATTATGCTGTGTATGTATTCTGTTTGGTTGTTGAACAGCTGAATCATACCTGTACATGCTGATATTAGAGTTTTTTTAGACATTCAATGTTTCTTTCAAAGGATAGTGTACAGCTGATTCTTGCTTACTTTACAGTAAGTATTCACAGCACTTCACTTTTTCCAAGTTTTGTTATGTTACAGCCTTATTCCTAAATAGATTAAATTCATTATTTTCCTCAAAATCCTACAAACAATACCCCATAATAACAACATAAAAGAAGTTTGAAATCTTTGCAAATTAATTAAAGATAAAAAAAACTTAAATTCATATGTACATAAATACAGTGGATCCTTGAATTGCGAATAACTTGATCTGCGAGCAATTTGCAAGACCGTTTTGATATATTTTTACAACAGAATACTTTACAAATTTCACAAAAATGTGGTAAATTCAGTTGATTGGACATAATTTGAAAAGGCACACACCTTTCTATAAGGTCATGTCCACACGTAGCTGGGGATTTTTCTACTTCGTTTATTTTTTAAATATCTTTCACCACATGAAAACGCAAAACGCTATGTTAAGAACAACCCTAATCAAGAGCGGGCCAATCAGAAGGCTAGACAAAAGGTCATTACCGGTTGCTTTTTGTAGAAGTCCGACGGGTCTCATCCAAAACTTTCATGCCTGCGGGGTCTGTGTCGTCAGAGGTTTGAATGTAGCAGCAGTGAGCTTTATAGTATATTCAGGCACCTCTGTTCATTAATGTAATCTGTGAGTAACTGCGCGTGTATGTACATGCATGTAAAAAGTCCAGTAAATAATGTTAACACTATCCCTAGTTTACTGTGCGTAAGTCCATGCACAAATATCCTGACGTCAAATCAAGGAGACTAGCACACAGACGTTGACATCATCGGCACACAAGGTGACGTTACAACAAGCCAAAGCCTGTCCACACAACACCACTGAAAACTGAGTTTTCCAAAAGCTCAGTTTTCAATGACCAAAACTATGTTTGTATGTGGACGAAAGGCTACGTGTGGACATGGCCTAAGGTCCCACAGTTAACAGTACATGTCAGAGCTCAAGCCAAGCCAAAAAGTCCACGAAATTACTTGTAAACCTCTTAGACAGGATTGTATTTTTGCACATATCAGGGGAAGGGTACAGAGAAATTTCTGCAGCATTGAAGGCCCCAGTCTGAGGTCCAGAGCGCTTTGCAGTGAAATTTACCAGTATTCTGTTTTGAATTTGTTTTTAACAGTTTTGACAATGTGCTTTCATTTGAAAAAATGTGTTGCAAATATTTAGTGTTTTGCAGGTGGTAGAGTATGAATAAGCCAAGAGTTTATGAATTTTGAAAGATGTGGTGAGTGAATGCATTTTCTGTGAAAGCAATGAAAAATTGTTGAC
This sequence comes from Leiocassis micropogon, assembly GCA_028565275.1. Classification (NCBI taxonomy): domain Eukaryota; kingdom Metazoa; phylum Chordata; class Actinopteri; order Siluriformes; family Bagridae; genus Leiocassis; species Leiocassis micropogon. Next base: position 12,171 of record JAOVVA010230035.1, on the reverse strand, counting down.
AATTGGGTCCACATACAGTAAAATGCTGTTTTGTTGACTGTGAAGAGTTTTGAAAATGTGGCAGTTTTGACCTATGCATGTTAGTAACTGAGAAAAACTATTATTGTTATAAAAAATATTGTTAAATCAAAGAAAATTCAAGACTTTATCTGTAAAGACGACAGACAAAAAAACAGCATAAATGTCATCAAAATGGTTCAGGTAAAGAAGCCTAACAGTGCCTTGCCAGTTTACATAGCCAGAATCAGCAATGTTCACATTTTCTTTTATTTGTTTAACCTTTATTTTAGATAAATTAATAAAAATCCAATAAACACCTATTAGCCACTACACTAACACAACTGCCAAGTGAGCTAAATAACACTGTGTGATGGGTTTGACGCACGGGTGACACCACAAACACGGGCTTATGGAAGAGGGGTAATTTTAATGGAATAATGGGGAAGAAAATGGTTAAAATTCTTTAAAAGAAAAGAATGTGCATGCAGGTCTATAGGCAGTGCCCTGCTGAAATCCGGGCATAGGCTGGTGAACGGTGGCGGTGGTGAAAGTGGCAGAGTTGGTCCGTGTGGGCAGCAGCTCCTACGAGCTTGCTTGACTGGCACTTTTCATGATTGGCCAAACCAGCTCCTCCCAGCTTTGTTGGTGTGACGACAGGCGGGTATCTCCCGGACACTCCTTGCTTAGGCAGCTTTCCTGGCTGGGACTGGAAGCCTTGTCAGGAAACACAGAGCGGCCTTTTCTCCTTCGGGAGCAAAATCAAGAAATTCATCTCTGTTTGAGAGTTCATGTGCCACAGGAGCTCCAGAAGTGAGCTTGCGGGTGTCCTCAATGCAGCAATCGCGGGCACCATTCCATTGGCGCTTTTGAAGTCCCGGGCGCATTGCAACACGACTCACCTCTCAAGTTTTCTGTCGCTTTTCAGGTACAAACAACAGATTGACAGACAAACAGCTGAACAGACCCCAAACTACACTCCCTGCTGTGTTTTATAGTGTGGGGAGAAGTCCAAGATCCATCAGTGAGGATTAGCCACCAGCCAGTGCACATTCCTGCAACCCCCCCACCCCCCACACAGCTGCAGAAGAAGAGAGCCACCTATCTAGTGAGCGAGGAGTGATAGGAGATTTAGGCGCATGCCACATACTGATTATCAATTACATTCACCGGCCTCTTTATTATTAGGTATGCATGTTCAAATACATGTTAACATAAATATCTAATCAGCACTTCAATGCATTTATTCATGGTCAAGACAATCTGCTGAAATTCAAACCAAGCATCAGCGTAAGTGACTTTGAATGTGGCATGGTAGTTGGTGCCAGATGGGCTGGTATGAGTATTTCCACAACTGCTGATCAACTGGAATTTTCAGGCAGAACCACCTCTGGGTTTTACAGAGAATGGTCTTAAAAAAGTAAAAATATCCAATGAGCAACAGTTGAACAAAAATGACTTATTGATGCTAGAGGTCAGAGCAGAATGGGTGATGAATCTGCACCATCAGTGCATGATGCTATTATGTCAGTACTGTATGGACCAAAATCTCCAAAGAATGTTTCCAGCACGTTTTTGAATCAATGCCATGAAGAAGGTCGTTCTAAAGAGGATTCAATCCAGTACTAGCAAAGTGTACCTAATGAAGTAGCCAGTGACTGTATATACCATGGGCACCCAAGGCTCATCTATGTCAGTGGGGACCAAAGGATAGCCCATCTGGTCTGATCCCACAGAAAAGCCAATATAGCCCAAATTGCCAAAGAATTTGGGCTTAGCAGGTAAAGAGATCAAGATTGTTGATCTGATCTCCAAATTCCTGCATCTCGATCCAACTAAGCATCCATGGAATGCACAGGACAAACAAGTCCGATCCATGGGGGCCCTACTGCAGCCTCAGTACAGTTATTACAGCCACAGTACAATTATTGCTACAATGAACAATATTCACTTTAACTGTGCCAGTTACACAGTTTACCATTGTAGTGTGAATAAAAAGAAACATTCTAATATATCTGCAGCAAATTTGCAGAAGCATACCAAAGCATATGCCCAAAGAAATAAAGTCTGTGGGAGACACACAGAGAGTGAGGCGTGAAGAAAGCCTGTGGTGCGTGAGGAAAAAGAGAGACCCCTCGTTACAGTCTCAGTGCGGTGTGATGCGGAATGCTGTTGAGTGGCAGCAGATTAATTTCTCTGGGCACACTGAGTTGCATTTTCGGTGCAAAGTTTAAGAAAGTTTAAACTCTTTTCTTATGCCATCTATCCTTTTTATATTTGCCACTCTTCTTCCAGATGGCACATCATGCAGAACATGCTGTGAAATATTATTTCTGCACTGTCATGCAGCTTTTTAGGTCAACAACAATAAGGGTGCTGAGACAGCACTGTTTCTTCAGCACCTGCCTGGCAATCTAGTGAAACAAGAAAACACCCTCCAGGTGCTGTGCCTGAAATGAGAATTCCTGTAGGGTAATCAGCAGGTTATCCCTGATTATTGTCAGTTTCAGGCAGTATTTAGAACGAGAGTGGATCACAATGTTGTTAAGATAGAAGGACGGAAAGTGGTGGTCAGGAAGAACCACATTCATCAGACCAAGTACTGTGACAGGACCCCCTTGGAGCCCAAAGGGGCTTATGACCATATGCTATTAACCCTTAGTTAGTACAGGATTGGAGATAATAATAATAATAATAATAATAATAATAATAATAATAATAATAATAATAAATAGTCTAAATAAACTTTAGTGAAGTAACTTTAATAAAAGTTAGCGTTTTGTGAAGTTTGCGTTTGTCTGTCAAACATATTTAATTCAGTACATCTTATAATATGCATTTTGCAAAAAAATAGGCTAGATCCCATATACATGAGTACACTGTTTACATCTCCTGTTTCAGCTGGGTTCCTTTTATGCAGGAGAAAAACTAATAAAGTAATAAAGGACTTAATTACTGTAAAGCATTGTTATCAATGCTGTCACCTTACCTGCAAGGGACACCTGTCTACTAATGGGCACCATGCCCTCACACATTTCATCAACACCTAGTAATTTATCTTCGTTAATCTCATTTTTGTTTTTGGACAGTGGGAGGAACCCAAAGAACCTGTGGAAAACTCAAATGCCAAATGCCATGTGACTGCACAGTGGTGACAGGACATACTGTATAGGACGAACATACAATAGTTCAAAACATAAAATATATAAAATAACAGAGGAGGCCACATCTTTAAACTCTGGTAGGAGCCTGACAGAAACCAAGCAACGCATGGCTGTGGCAGAACAAGGTATGACTGGGACAATAGCTGGCATGGCTGGGGCAAAGAAAGAATTGCTGGGATAGAGCAGATCCTAGCTGGAACTAAGCACAGCAAAGCTGGGACAGAACAGGGGATGACAGTCTTTTATCCCAGTAATCTAAACTTTTACCTATGTAATTTTTTCATAGGTAAGTCGTATCACATTAGTTCATCCATACTTACAGATCGTTGTCAGTCTCAGTATGAGTTTTCTGTCCACGCTTGTACACTGTGTAGATGGTGACCATGACACCTACAATCAAGCCAAACACAACCACTATTCCCAGAATGCCAAGAACACCTCCTGGTGGTCCCTGAGCCAGTGGCTTTTCTGCAGAGAATGAAAAAGAGAGGCCAGGCATGGGGAGGGTGAATATATTTCAATATAGTTTCCAAAAAATTGACTATATAATACATAGCACTACACATCTTCTAATTTGAAAATTTTGCAGGTTATCTTGGCCAATGGAAGGTGTGATCTGGTTTCAGAATCATTGTCCTATTTATTGGAATATACAGGGTTCTGTTTTATGTCATTATGTCCCTTAAATAGGATGATGCCTTGGTTGCTGTAAGACCAAATCTGGAGATAGCAATAAGATAAGAGTGCGGTTCTCACAGTGTTATTTCCTAATACAATGATGAATACACTAATGCCCTCTTACCTGTCTTTTTTGTCTTTTTAGTTTTTACTATGAATAATTCCATAATAAAATTTAATCACAGCTCATTTTTGTCAGTTAAATGGCTGCAGGTCACTGGTAAAAAATAATAATAAATCCAGTCTTTCTCTTTCTTGGCTGAGAAGAAAATTGCATCAGCTTTTGATAAGATTGAAACACCCACCCTTTATACAGCACATTTGTTCATGTCTTAGTAATGTGACATTTATACTTTTTTATGAGTTCATGGCCACCATGAACAAGGCTTCCCCTCATTTTTCAGCACCACTTACCAAAAACCAAAAAGTACAGTGCCTCTTACTTATTTATATTTTTTTGCATATTTGTCAGATCATCAAAAAAAATTATATTACACAAAGATAACTAGAGCAAAAAGTAAAAGCAGTTTTTAAATGACTATTTCAATTATTAAGGGGAAAATGCTGTCTAAACCTGTCTAGCCCTATGTAGAAAGTAATTGCCCCCTAAACCTTATAACTGGTTGTGCCATCCTTGACAGCAACAACTTGACAGCAACAACAGCTGGTAGGACATTCTCCGTCAGGTTTCTCTGGTAGAGCACAGAATTCATGGTTCCATCAATTATGGCAAGTCATCCAGGACCTGAAGCTGCAAAGGGTAGACTGACCACTCCTGGCAAGGTTCACCACTGTTTCTAAAGTTTCTAAATTTTCTCCCAAACCTTAAAAATCATGTTGTTACCCTTAGTACACTGATATATTATATATATACTTTTAGTGTGCTTAAATTTTGTTATAGTTGAGTGATTTCCTGATTCAACTGGTCTGGCAGTAATCAGGCTTGGGTGTGGCACATAAAATTTAACTCAGCTTTCCAAAAAACTGCATTTTGTATTTACTCTGGTTGTTTGTGTGTGATATGAAAAATGTAGAAATTCTGAATCAATAAAGTATGAAAAATATGGAAAAAATAGGACGGGGCAAATACTTTTTCACGGCACTGTGCTCAAAAATAATTTTAAGTAAATAAACCTAAGTAAAGCTTATTTTCCAAGTATACTTTGTGTAGTAAGTATGCCGATATCCTTTTACTAGGAATGCACTTGTAAATGTACTAGTTTAATACTGTGGCGTGGGCAGGGCGGCGGCTGACGACCATCATGCCGTGAGGGGGTTCTCTATGTGTTCACCCTGTTGGGGAAGGTTTTTTGGGCTGGTGGCTTCGGCCAAGTTTGGGTTTGTTAAGTGTGTGTGATCTGTTGAATGTGCTCTGGTTCATTCTAAGGCTGAATTGGGTCTAGGTTCTCATGTGAATGTGCTACTCATGCTATACAGTGCTGTGCAAAATAAAGTACTCCCAGCCATTGCATTGGGTAGCAATTAAGCTCACTCATCTCTCCAACATCCTTCCCGGCGGTAAAATGCTACAATACTAATTAGTAATAAATCTGTTTAGCAGTTTTCTACTTAACTAATTGTTTATAAAAGTATACTTTAAAGTAAACTGCTAGGTTATCAGGTTTATACTGTAAGTCTACTCGTAAGTTTTCATCATACTTGTACTTACTACTTGTGTATTTTTTGTCTGCTTGTTTTTAACCATAAGACTTTCTAAATTCCTTTTAACTGTACTTAGAAAATAAGTAGAAAATAAGTTAAATGAAAGTTACCAGTGAAACCACAGAAAGAAAAAATTCAGATTAAGAACATTAACAGTACCAAAATGTAAAAAACAATGGAGTTCAAAAGAAAATGCAACAAACACACAGTATGAACAGTCTTTATCTGGGAAGGTTGAGATGAGAATTTGTTATGCAGCCTCTCCATCATCCATACAATTAGTGTCTTCTTAAATAATCGAGGCAGAATAGCCTTAACTTCATCCAAATGATAAACTAAATAGAAACAAAAATATTCTTTTCTCTTTCTTGGTGCATCAGAAGTCAGTGTTGTAGCCAGTGTTTTATGTGTTACTTTCACACCGGATTTCCCGAAATGTGGTGCACACACTCCATGGGAATGCCTCTAGAGGGTGCGCAGGGCAAAACATTGTAAATTAAGTTGTGCCTTTATTTGTCACATACACATTACTGCACACTGAAATTTTTGTTTCGCTTTTCCCAGCGTGTTCGAAGGTCAGAGTGCATCGTCAGCCACTGACCACTGGCCTTCTGAACCACTGACCTTCTAATCATCAACTCAGAGCCTTACCACTGCCAAAAAATATTTTGTTTGCATATAAACTTATCATACAATTTCAAGGCACTCTAGTCCAATGATTAAAAAACCTATTAACCAGATATGCACCCAACATCAGAGAACATTGTGCAGACGCACCCCTCAGATTAATCTGGGTAAGCATTGCCTTTCAGGTTCTCTATTAATATTGTTGTAGCTACTGTACCAGATAGTAGAATTACTAATTACTAAGTTTTTTTTTCCTTGCACCAACTAGGTCAGAATGTAGAACCAGTGCCTGACCAAAAAGTTTGTGAACCACTACTACAGTATACCATAATAATTTTTTATATAGTATAACACTTATAGTATATAGAACAGTATATGATAATTTTATCATAGTTTACTATAGTAATTTTACTACAGTAAGATTCAAAAACAGTATGTTTCTCTAGTATTTTAGACCTAGTATTTTTAGATTAGTAAAAGCAATGTGTTCATATGTTTGCAAATGCATACTCAAAAGGGTTCAGAAGAAGCGGACAAAAAACTTTGCTTAAGAAAGGTAGACCATTAGCATCCATATTTGCACTAACAATTCATACTCTTGTAGCAGGCAGTGAATAAAATAATCTGAAGTTATAGTATAGTTATATGTATGATTGTGTAAAACTTGTGTAAAACTGCTTTGCGACAATGACAATTGTTAAAAGCGCTATACAAATAAAATGTAATTGAATTAAATTTAATTGTTTCATCAGAGAACAGAGACCACATACCTTTGATTGTATGTCACTCAAGACTGCCATAAATATAAATGACATTAAAAAAGAAACACTACAAGTTGTGTTTATTCTGATGTCACATGAATTTATAGTTCTGGTTGTGTTGAATAGAGATTTGTGCAGTATAAGAAATGTATACAGAAACAGGTACATTTGCCATGCATTAGGGCACCATGCTACAGCCGTGCTACAGCCTTGGTCCCTGGGGAGGCCTGGATGGTTCTGGTTGCATTAGATATAGTTGCAATGCTGTAAGACAAGCAGGGTAATCCATGGAAAACATTTCATTTCATAGCTAGTTTCATAGCTAGGCCTAGACTTTCATTACACACAAGTCTAGGCCTGATCACTCCCACTGAGTAACAAGTTTGGGTCATGTCGAAAGGCCCGAATTACCCAGTGTCCCCAGGTTACATCACTGACAGTGAGTCTATGAGTTACACCTTGTTAGGTGTATAATAAAACCAGTTCAACTTGGTTAGGGCAGTTGCATCTAGGGATAAACCTACATCAACCAACAGAACAAAGTGATGGCAACCAGGCCAGTTAGGACTAGCAGTTCTTGTGTGGGAGAACCCACAACAAAGCTATGCAAAGCCCTATAATCAGGACAATTTCTCTTCTCAATTTTGGAGTACAACGTATTTTTCAGTATTGTTGCCCAATGCCTGACAGAGTTTCTTTTGTGAAAGGCCTATATCAATAATACCATTAGGGAGTTGTCTGGGTGCACTGAACACACACAGTACTTGTCACCCACCCTGAGAGGGGCAGGAAGCCTAAAAGAGATTTTTTTGTTTAGCATTTTAGCTGGAGATCTTAATCAAACTAATCTAAAGATTGTGCTTTCCAAACTTTAACATGTACAATCCAACAAGGGGGAAAATGATACTGAACAAAGTAAATGAGCCAAAGTATCTACCTCACTTCAATTTACCTAACTTATTTATTCATTTATTCATTGTAACTAACCACATTTTTGTATAATTTCTTGTTCATATCTTATGCCTATTTCCATTATACGTCATAATCTGCTTTAGCCTAGTAGTATCATCATTATATACCCTAGTGCCTTGTTTGACTAATACATCAACGTGAAACTTGAGATTACACATTCAAAGTACACACCAGGTGTAACAGATGTACATATTTCTCAACATGTAAGAATATTTTGTAGTAATGTATTTATCACTGTCTGTTTTTCTCGTATCTGCACTTGTATTTTCACTGTTTACGATATTCCATGCCTTATTATCTTTTCTTCTTCTTGAAAAAAAGATAAACAAAATGTGAGGTGGTCATTGCAAACAATCAGATTTTCATAAAGATTGGCTGTGCAATTAGGGATTTGGAGTTTTTCTGATCTTTTCATTATTCATTGTTCTTATTTAAATAAGTAAATAACTAAATAAATAATGCTGTTATTTGTTATAATGTATTGAATCAACATTCGACTTATGTGACTTTACCTGGCGTTGAAAAGGTATTGATGCAATATGGTTCACTGAGCCTAGCCTGTGGCTAGAGTAGTTATTGTTATTTATATACTAAGCATACATTAAGTCTAACATGCCTTAGCTGGTGTGGAAAATTTGTTAATGTATTTCAGTGCATTTAGGCTAACAACACAAATACATCAGATCCAGGTAATATAGTATTGTTTAAAAAAAAAGCATTGGATTTACTGGGATTTAAGGTGAGATGCATCAAAAGAGCCATCTTATCTTATTTTGTTTATGCACTGCTAATTTAATCTTGATCACCTTGAGGATTGTATTTTGAAGTAAATAATAGACCTTTGTAAGTTCTGTTCAAATTTAAGGGCAACTATTACTGTTTTCTGATATTTGCTATGCTTCCCCCACTCCCTCACTCCTTATATGTCAATACTTGCTATGGTCTGTCACCCTGAAATTATACAGAACACATGAATGGCTCATGATGTTCAAAATAGTAACAGATGGATTCGTCTGTTGGTATCTCTCCCAATTGACGGGTGATTGGCAGGTGATGAGACCATCAGTACAGGCTCCAACCAGAAGTTGGGTATGACAGCACTTTAACACTCTGCCTTTACAGCAAGTGTAACAAGGCAACCTTAAGAATAGCAGGGGGGCAAACTGTCCCAGGCCACTAGAGAACCAAACCACACACATACACAGGCAATTTATTGCCACTTTCAGGACAGCAGCTCCACACAGCACATGTGGAAGTGTATCCAGGATATATTGTTATATCTGCCTTAGACAGTGATGCTGTCTTCCAGATGTATTGAACATTGTCTCCTTGAACCAAGCATAGCAGAATGACATAGTTGTGAAGAACATTGGCACTTCTTCAAATGACCAGGTGCTGTGTCTTTCCAAAGCTGTTGTGAGAAAAACACAGAGACAACCCATGGAAGGCCTACTGGACCGGCCAGATTCCAAGCAGAGTACTTAAATCATGTACAGACCAGCTAGTGGATGTACTCAATGACATTTTCAATGTCTGCCTGAGCACCATCTTACCGATGTGATTCAAGGCCAGCACAATCTTATTACCCAAAAAGTCTCCAGTGTCCTGCCTCAATGACTCCCATTACACCCACCATCGTAAATGCTTCAAGAGGCTTGCCATGTGACACATCAAGACCTTCTTACCCTTTTACCAGAACTCATGCACACACACACACACACACACACACACACACACACACACACCATCACACCTGCTCAACTGACAGTGCCAACACTCTCCATCTGATACACACCCAGCTGTACAAAAATGACACATTCATTTGAATACTGTTTATGGACGGTTCATGGGTGTGGGTAAAAAAAAAAAAGAAAAAGTTTACCAATGGGTACACACCTCACTCGGCTCAGGTATCCTGACATTCAAATCATCAAAAAGTTGGCAATGGGAGGATTGAGTAAATAAATAGCATCCAGACAACTGTACTGGTAGAGTGTGTTTCATGTGATACCTTTGTGATAGCTGTTTGACTATTGCTATGGGGGTAGCAGAATTCCAATGGTCTTAATCAAAGATCACTCTAAACCACAGTTTTGAAAATCTCTGTACACAATTTACATTGTGTAGCACACTGTGTTCAATTTATTACATCTGTGTTTATTTGATGATCTGCGAGAGATAGGCATATGATGGCTGTGTGGATTGTTTTGTTGGAAGGAATCGGTTTTGAGAAGAGAAAACAGAGGACAGGATTTTGAGTGCTCTTTCATTTTGCAGGAGATGTGTGGAGTTTTGAAAAAGTTTAGTTTTTTGTTTGTTTGATAAAAAAAACATAAATAGTAATAATAGACAGTGTATCTGTCAAATTTTTTTTTAAAGTGCTCTTTTTTTATTTTTATGCACACATGAGCATCATTTAGTGAGAATTTGACAAATGTTCACATTATGAGCCTGAAGTGACTTAATTTCTTATTTCAATTCCATTTCATTACCTCAATTCCAATTTATTACCTTGGATTGACCTAATGATTTTTAATCAACTACTGCTCACCATCCTGAGCAAAATCCCAAGTAAACCTTTGCTAAAATAGCATCACTTGTTTGAAATGAATAAGTGGTTGCAAAAATATGATGTATCTTAACCCAGATAACGTTAACAAAGACATATGGATATGCACATGCGTGCAGTTCAGGAGACAGACTTGTTCAAATTAGACACAGATGAAAGTCTCTTGTATGAATCTGAAGCATAATTACATGCAAATTTCTTCTGTCCAAAAAATTGGACAAGATGGCTTGTAATTTGAATGTAACCATATTGACCTCTTTAACAGATGAGGAAATCTTGTCAATCTAAGAAGGTGCCTCTCCGTAAATCTACCAAAAGAGGTAATTAGGGTGGAAAATGCAATTTGGCATAATATCACACTTAGCATGCCTTTCGCAAAAGAGAATATGATGGCTAAACTATCTTAGGCCAAAGAGGTCAGAATTTGTTATTTGACTTGACTGTTTAAATTCCTAAAGCTCTGGTTACCAAGCATTACATTAACATGAATTGAAGACACATCAGGGAAACTGAGCTAAAATAAAAAGACCCATGGTAAAAACCTGGAATCAGCCGAGTCAACCTGGGAAAAGAGCATGCATTTACCAGACACAGGTTTTAGAGCAGAGCCAAAATCTGGAAAGGCCATCAAGTACTGTTTGAAAAAGTTCCAGAATTCTTTTAATAATAATAATAATAATAATAATAATAATAATAATGATGATGATAATATTAATAATAATACTTAGCTCTGTTCTATTTGTGATTGCTTAGAAATGAGGTACAAATCCTTTGCTTCAGATTTATTTATTAAGGGGAACTTATAAACATATTGCAACATAGAACATATTGCCATGCAATAATCACCTCTGCACATGCACAGTGCTAAGACCTCCCAGCTGTCATGTTCTCTGGGTCAAACAGGAGACGTACCAACCAAGCTGTTGTTAGTTTCTGTTTTCAATATAGTACAGGGTGAAGAGAGTTTACAGATGGCCCCTTTTTGGTTTTATTGCCAATTTCCATGCTGTCCCAACTTTTTTGGCATTGGGGAACTACATATGCAGGGAGGCCAAGAAAAAAAAAAACAATGACCTACAGAGTTTAGCTGAATCCAATATTGTGGTTAAGCTTTGCCTCTGGCGCTCTGAGCAAGACTTCCAAACACAACAGCACACTATGCACCTCATATTCTCTTCTAGATGCAATGATCATACAATGTACATGGAAAAAATGCAGTGTATAAAATAAAATGAAAAACCTTGCATGATATGTCTGCCTTCATATTACATTTCTGGGAATATACATTATTATTATATAATACATTTTGTATTAAGTATGCCTTGGTATAGGACTGTTTTTCAAGAGCTGCGTGTACAGTCATAAATTAAATGGTAGTCCTGGTATACTGGTCTTGTGTTTTAGTTGCATAGTTGCCATTCCAGAGGCTTCAACGTATGCAAGCATACCATGATACCAGAATACACAGAGGGCCTTTTCATGAAATCAAATACAACTAAAACAATTGCAGTTGATTGCCCTTTGCTTCCTATTTGAACTGTGCGAACTCTCTTAAATGTCATGTAGCCTGTGCAGTAGTGCAGAAAATTATTACTTGCCTTAAGAATATGATATTCTGTTCATTCTTTCTTTTTGTCCGATAAGGCTCTAGTGTGGTCAATTTCATATGTTCGTTGTGTTTTAGTGTGTGTGGAGCTGATTCGGTGTCGTGTCATGTTGTGTTGTGTATTAGAAAATAGGT
>JAOVVA010229865.1:0-20634 GCA_028565275.1 Leiocassis micropogon | reverse complement strand
CCACATCAAAACCAGTTTAAGAGGTAATGCACACCTCAAGCACATTTGGTTAATAAGAGACAATACTTTGACCTTTAGAGACAACGGAGTGTAATAATGGCACAGGTTTTTGGGTGTCTGACACTAAGGTGAAGTTCAAACCTTGTAAGGACTCTTTGGCACAATTCAGCTCCCGTTCTTTCTCTGCCAGCTGTATGTGGAGTGCAGTAGAGGACAGTGCATTGGCCGAGCAGCTCTGCGTCTCCTGCAGGTCCTTATTTAACATTTCCTTCATTTGTCTGAGCAGTTGCACCTCCTCCTGCAGCTGAGTGACCTCCCCTCTCAGCAGCCCTGCATACAAAGAGAGAGATAGAGAGAGAGAGAGAGAGAGATATTATGGGCTATCACTACTATAAAGCATATGAGCTGCCTATTGCATATTGACTTTTGAATAGATTTTTTTAATTTGGCGGTCACAAACTTTTAGTTTGTCGTAATAATCCCGCCCTCCAGCCCCTGATGTAAGAGGTTCTTTGTTCCAGCCCACCAAAGCGTAGGTGCTGCTATGTAACCGTTTTTTCTGTCTGAGGGCAGGTGCTCAGACAGTCTGAAAACAAAGAACTACCTCCAAATTGGGCACCGTCTCTCAACTAGCTCGGGAACTACCTTGGCAGAAAACGGGTCGAGGATAGTTACATCCACCAGCCTCATCTAACTGGCAGAGCAGGAAGCGCTGCAATTTACAGTATAATGTAATAAAAGTGAGTGTGGAAATGGTCTTATTTTTCACTATTAAACATACAGTAGCAGTGAGTTCTACTAATTGTTTAAGTGAACTTAAAATCCACCTAACACATACATTTCTTGCTGCACACACACACACTGCTAGGAAGCATGAATAAAGCGCAGACACACATGATTGTCTATTACCATTATGATTAATGTGGGAGAGCACCCCTCCCCCTGATATATAGAGAATAGAATAGAATAAAAAAGAATAGAATAGAATAGAATAGAATAGGAATATGGACAGGTGAGCTGATGTAATAATGTGAAAGATAAATTGAATTGAGTTGAAGAAAAAAAGACTAGCCTAGAGCAGAATTTTACAGTAAATAAAATAAAGAGTACAACATATCTGAATTAATCAATTCATCCCAACAGTGAGTAACAGAGCTCATTAGTGGCCAGAAAACAGTTAAAAAGACAGAGATCCTCCTAAGCACGAGCAGTAGACTTTACAGTAATGCTCCCCCCACTCACCCCAAAAAAAATCTACATTTGAAGTCCTAAAAAAAATCACTTTAGTTTGGTGAATGTGTTGCTCATTGATGTATGCTTGCCATGGCTCCTTCAATTGAAGTGTAATAACTGTATAAGGCTGGATGTCATGGGTCTGCAAAGGTCTCCACATATTACCAATACATGCAAGAGAGTGCCTTACCTTTGTCCAATGTCTCGAGTGTGCTAAGGTCCATGAGACTTGACATGCCTGTCTGAAAGCAGATATCAGACACGACTGCCTTCTTTCCGTTGTAAACTGTGGATTCTGTTGAGAAAACGGGACACATTATTCTCAGCGACCTGTACAGATTTTAGCATGTCATGTGGTTAATGTTGATCCCGTAAAACCTATGTATATAATGAGGTTATTCATCTAGTGTTCATTCCTGGCAATAAACTGTCCCGGAGGTCTGAAGTACCCTAGAAGATGAAATGATCAACTGTCTCTTGAGTATCATTGTTCAATTTTGCCACATGGGGTTTTCCCATGTACTGGAAAAACAGCAGAGACAGTTGGAATGCATGAGGGACATTGTGTCACCATCTCTCTCCTATTATTGGTAATGTGTAATATGTCAGTGACACAGAGAAGAGAATACTGTACATCCACTAAATAGTTCTTTTTATATAAAAAAAAGCAACCAGGAAGCTCATTATTTTTAATTAGCATTATTTTTAATAATATTAAGCAACCATCTTGTTGGATGTTGGAGGTCAATGAACTTGTCTCCTAAAAAGAAACAACTTTAGGTTGGAGCTGGGGATGGTGGTTTCCCGACATGTGGGCTTCATAACATTCATAAGGAATGTGAAGACAATTTCGTCAAAGAGTACCCAGAAATCCCAGCCTCATGTACAGCTTAAATAACCAGCCTTCTGTACAGGCATTGTGTGGTACTTTACCAGGGGATGAGTGATCTTTTTTTTTCTTAAAGCATTAATGCTGCAGTTCTGTAGCCACACATCTAAACTGTTATAAGTACAATATGGTTCTCTATTGTTCAAGCATAGTTATTATTTATGAACCACTCATCTTCCCTCTTCAGATACTGTACTTTAGCAGCTCCACAATGTTGTCTTATTTCCTTTTGCCTGTTTACAAGAACAATTACAAGGTGTGCTTTGAGAAACTCCTGAACCCAAAGGAAGTACTTCCCTTTACAGGATGTAGAACCGTAAGCTAGTTTCCATTTTACACCATTTGGGATTTAAACCCGGAAACTCAGACGTTAGCTGACATTCTTATAGTAGAGTAAGTGGACATATAAAGTAAGTCTCGTAAGTTTCTCAGCACTGTCCACCACCTTCTTGTTAGATAATAGCGGTAAAATATTTAAACTACTTTCACCTCTGTTAATTACAGTAACCTTTGGTCACTTGCTGTCGGTTGCCAGGTCAACAAAAGTTCTGCCAGTGTTGCCAGAGCAAAGTAACTGGCAGAATACAAAAATAAGCATTATCAAAAAAAAAGCACCATCACACTCAATATCTTCAGTACAACTGCGATATCGACAATGACCGCATCACAGCAATGATGATATTCAGTACAACAGCACTCCCACCAATCTGCACACCATCAAGCTTCAGTTTTGACTCTTAGAAGACAATGTAGGGAGATGGATGTCAGAGAATTGATGAGAAAAGGTCAAATCCAGGTGCCTAATTCAGAAAAAGAAGAAAGAAGATGGTGCGAAATGGCCACATGAAGTTATGCAGTTATGTTATGATTAGAGTGTAATTATACTGAATGTAGTAAAAATAGAATTTCATAAATGTTTGCTGTGATAGGATAGTATTGACAATACCCTGCGATCAGTCAGGGGAATGCCCAGTGCCATTATGGTGATATTTTTTATTAATTGTGTCGATTCCTCATGCTCCCAGAATTACTTGTCCACTTATCTTATATGTCTGTGCCATCAAGAAACCAAAAATACAGTACATTCAGGTTCTCAGCCGACTTCATTTTCTTGGCATATACAGTAATATTTCTGCTGAGGATGGCCACATATGGTCTTCTTAAAGATTCATGTGATAACTGATTATTTCAATTAATAACCATGAAAATGGCTTGGATTGCATTAATTCCAGTGTTATGGCTTATGACAGCAACCCCTTGAATAGTTTAAGGACAGAAACTGGCACGCAAAATTTTGTACCCAAAGTATCCATTAGTCAGCAACCTCAACAAAGTGGAGTTTATATCAACTAAACCATATTTCCTGTTTCACAGAGCCTTGAGTTCCTCTCAAGGTTTCTTCTGTCATCTCAGGGAGTTTTTCCCAGCCATACTTGCCACCAGCTTGTTGGTCATTAACCTTTTTTAAAAAAAAAAAAATGATATCCATAATTTTTATTCCATTAAAGCTGCAACTTTTTTTCCAGTTAGCCTCACCAACAAGTGGTATTCTCATTGTGTATGTGAAAATGCTCTTTCTTTCACTATTAAACATAGCTATAATTTCCACCATTGATTTTCTGTAAAGCAACGTCACCAAACATTTAAACAAGCTCTGATTACAGTCATGCTTCATTTTTGTGACCTCATTTCTTCGGTGTAAGTGACGATTCAGCACTATTATTTGATATTTGAATAATGAGTTAGATGGATCTTAACCCAACTTCAGTCCTGTTAATGTTTGCCAATAATTTTTTGGGCCAAACAAGTGTGTAGAGTTATAAAAGAGTTTTTTAATAAAATGTTACACCAGAATGGTTCTTTTGATGTTTTTTGCACAGACACTGAAGGCGTGCGCTGGGCGTGCTCAATATGTGCAACTGTGCAAGTTGCATAGGGCCCTGCAAATTAAAAAAGTCTCTTGTAATTGTGTCTTTTGTTCTGCCTTTCTTGCCACTAGAAGACAATTATTTATTACATTTATTAATTGAACATGAATTCACATAAGCATTAACAAAATGCAAAATGCAGCAGCAACCTCTGTGCAGCCCAGCCCAGACAATATATGGGTGTAATGGTACACATCATAGGGGCACTACATTTCAAAAGACAGTGATTATCTTCATTAATTCATTATATTATATTTATTATAGTATAATGTACATTTAAAAATCTGGAAACAATGTGTATAAGACAAGCCTTAATCCAATCCATCCATACGTAGACATTAACATTAGGCATTATGCAAAATGTTCTTAACCGTGATAGGATATACATACTGTATTATAGACCACACACTTCTGTAATGCGCCGTTATAAACGAGTGCAAACACAAATAGCTTTTACGTGGTTGAAATGGTTCAACACAAACCTCACATTATGAAAACAGATTGAGCACCAACAAGAGGCTGGAGAAGAAAATAAAATGTTATTTTCAATTTGGGACAAGCAGATATATTCACACATATTTTTTTTATTATACCAAATGTCTTCATTCCATCCAATTTAGTTAGCAGTTTGGTCAGAAACAATGAGAAAAACCCCTAGATTCAATTCACTTAAATTATGGAAAGCTGTAAACCATAACACATAACCTGTTGCCTTGCACCTCCAGGGCATGGGTTCGATTCCCAGCCAGGTTCGATTCCCGCCTTTGTGTATATGAAGTTTGCATGTTCTCCCCGTGCTTCGTGGCTTTCCTCTCGATAGTCCGGCTTCCTCCCACAGTCCAAAGGACGCCTATTAGGCTAACTAGTGTTCCCAAAATTGCCTGCAGTGTGTGTGTGCCCTGCAATGGATTGGGGACAGCCCAATCCCAATCACAGCCCAATCCCTCCCTCTATACAACCCACCTAAATGTTTAAAACACTTTGCCTGAGTAAAACATCGCAAACGGCTACAAAGTTTTGTGGTCTTGGTCATACCCATCTGGAGGTTAAAGAGGTTTAAAGGTGTTACCACTTGGGGGCACTACAGGGGCACAAAGGTGGTGTTCTCCCCAGGCTGAGGTATCATGCTTGCTTTGCAAAGTATGGTGGTCATGAGATTAACCGTCTGGGATTAAGGAGTATATAATAATAATACTACTACTAATAATAATAACAATATTATTATTATTTTGGCACCAGCAGCAACATTTGGTGGTAATGTATTAGTAGGGGCACCTTACCACCAAATGTTGCTGCTGGTGCCAAATTATAATAATAATAATAATAATAATAATAATAAGAAGAAGAAGAAGAATTTTAAAGAATTTTATAAAGCATTCATCAGAGAAAACTGACATAATAGTAAGACTGGAAATTACAAGGTAACCATCATGCAGAAGTAAAGGAAGATATCCGAATTGAACCTTAAGAAACTTAAGAAAAGAAATCTTACTTACACTTGCATCTTATGGCCATAAAAAAAACATAAAAACGAGAAAGAAGATTCAGAACACAATGAAGACAAATGCCTAGAATCTGCTATCTATTTTGCTTAGAGTAGGAATGATAAAGAAGTCTCAGCTTTCCCTCTATACAGTATGTGGTGATCTACCAAGGTGATTTCACAGCGTCTGAAGATGAGGCAGCCTCCTCCACAGATATGAATATGAATAATAGCCCAGACATACAGGGATTCACCCGCTGAATCTGGAGGTATGGCTAAATGTTACAGAGCGCTCAGCTGGATACTAATGATCCATAATACTAATGATCTGCTTCATAAGGGCCAGGAGCACACATAGAGGATCATAGAGAAAGGTCACTTAGGCTTGACATTTCAGTCACCAAGATAGTGGTGCGTTGAACACCTGTAGCTTTTATAGCAAGGGAAATAAAAACACAAAGAGCAGACAGATTGGGCTTAAGATTTTTAAATTAAATATAGCCAAAAGCAGCAATTGTTAGGGTTGAAACACCTTCAGCCCCCAGTGGCCATGTTGTGCCAGGTTACATATATATAACAATATAAATGTCATAAATAAAATTTAATAAGCACAAAATGTCTGAAATTACAAAAAACATTCAATTGAATTGCATGGATTGCTAGTCTTGAACATGTTTTTGTGCAAAACGATGCGTGCAATGTTGAGTTAAAGCTATATGTGCACGCCCATTGTCCAAACATCAGCTTAATAAGCCATTGCGCTATGAGAAAAAGTTATTTGAACTTGGCCCAGCTCCTCCCCATCTGTTTGACCATCACCACAAATTTATAACAACATATTTTCTCAGAATGGTTTCCTGTATAAACCTTTCAGGTTTTGTGCAAATCCATGCAACCAAAGATTAGTTACAGATGTTAAAAACTAAACCCAAGGTCAAGTGTTCAATTACCGCTTTCGGGGCTGTGTGTTCACATGTTCTCCCCATGCTTGGTGGGTTTCCTCCACGTACTCTACTTTCCTCCCACAATCCAAAGACATGCAGATTAAGCTAATTGCCATTTCCAAGTTGCCCATACTGTGAGTGAGTGTCTTTGTGAGCCTGAGCTCTTGGATGGATTGGCAGCCCAGAGCCCAGAGTCTCCTGGGATAGCTTCCAGACCTCCCGTAACCATGTACAGAATCGAGAGAATGAGTGAGTAAATAAACATTTTCCTGAGTAGTTTGACACCAATATTGATTTTATAAAGATCTGTCAAAATCCTAGGAGTACTTTGCAAAATAGATTTTGCATATTATCCAAAACTCAATCTTATCTCTGTCAATACGCCACAGAAATTCACGTCCAGATTAGTACATAAATGCACCATATTAGTATATAACTTAGGGTTCCTAGAATAACTTAGGGTTCCTAGAAAACATTTGCAGCACTTCAGCAGACGAAGAAGAAGAAGAAGAAATAGATTCTCAAGCAGCACTTTGTGAGGACAAAAGACAGACCACTTAACTAGTAGCTAATTCTCACCAAGACGTATTGCTACACTAAAGCAACCACAGATAATGCAAATGCGGTAAAGTGTGTATTTCCGTTTGATTGGATGACAGCCCCTGTGATTCTTAAGTTCAATTCAATTAAATTCAATTTAGTTAGATGTTTTAACGATGGTCATTTGAAATGGGCAATGAAAACGATAAGATTGTCCCGGATGAGCAGCCAAGGGCGACGATGCAAAGGAAAAACTCCCTGAGATGTCAATAGGAAGAGGAACCAGACTCAACAGGGAAGCCATCCTCATTTGGGTGATAATGGATAGCAGGAAATGATTTGCAGTCATGCTATGTGTCAGGAGGCTGGATGTACAGTATAGGAGGAGATGTGTTTAGGTTACATGGAGTCCACTTTCCTTGTTGGAGGCTCAGGTACAAAACCGTTTGTATTAATTTCAGGCCAGAACTACTTAGCAATTGACATAGTACTGTAGAAATCCACTCATGACAATGCAGCACATACTATATGCAAGTTATTTTAGCTTCACTTGATTTACAGCCAGAGAAAGTATTTGACTCTTACCCTACAGAAATGGGTCATTGTTTGCTCTGTCACGGAATAAATTATTGTTGTGGAGTAACAAAGTTCATGTTCAGATATTAATCTATTTAAAAAAACTGATGTGGACATCTGCAGAGGAAGACGTTGTTGGCAGGTGTAATGTCAGCAGAGCTCCAGGCTCACATTTATTTTCAATGTGCTCTGCAGCACACTTCTCCAAAACGAGGGTACTGGCTTTTACCCCAGTTAGGATCAAGTTCCAATGCTTGCCATGTAAGCTCTGACAGCTATGCTACGTACTCCCTATCTCAGGTTACATCAGTTACTCAAAGTACAAAGAGACACATAAGGAGACTGCATATAATAAACGCACAAGAGAGAATCATCAAGCATTACCTGCTAGTTCAACTCAGTCCATAGATGACATGTGACCACACCCCTGCTGCCACATACCCCCACTGTACATCTCAGGCCGGGAATCACCTGGTTTAAAAACAGACTCCCTCTGGGAGTGGGTAGTCCCATTCTTGGACCTGCCGTATGGACCACCTTGAACTTGAAAAGATGATCTCCCAGATGCCAATGAGTGATCCAAGTGGTTGGATTCATCCATAATCTAAACTGAAGGTAAAGGGACATCTCAGTAGTTAGCATCAAAAGATGTGAACTACCCATTTCATGGTTAGACACTCTTTACTGATCGTGCTGTAGGCTACTTATATTCTCCCTTACTGAGAGCTTCTGTCTGAGCTGCTTCTCATCTCCACCACCTGGGACAAAATAGCCCGCAGCCTTCTGTTTAATGTGTCAGTCTGCAGAATGAAAGGGGGAGAAAGTCAGGAGACTTGTGGGCTCACATCGAGCCACATTTACATTGCATGACTTGCATGACTCTGGCCACTGGAACAGACTTAATGGGTTTTAGTGAAGTTAGTCAGCTGGCTGGTGACATCTGAAAAATCAGTTACAAACCTCTGACAACAGCCAAGTAGCCACAAGACCTGACCATCTTTTTGGTTCTGGTTTCATGCAGACTCCAATTACTGATGTCTTAAAATTTTGAATGTCCATGGCCCAAGCACAAGGCCAGATACTGTACTTCTGTGTTTCATTGTGTTTGCTTTGAAGCCTGTCTGTATCTAGGATTTCATGACACACCTTTAGATGTTGTATATTTCACTTTCAATAACTTCCATGAGACATTAGTCCCTTTCACACGGAAATCACACTACAAAGGAAATAAGAGAATCCTGTCAATAAGGAGCTTTGCCTCCTGCTTTGAAGTTCACACAAAACCTAGGACTTCTTCTATAACCCTCCTCAGCTGGCTTTGACATTGGCTGAGGGTTTGGAGAATCACTAGCATATGAACCAAGCAAGAAAATTATGTACCGCACAGATTGGAGGACATACAGAGGTGAAATGGTGAAGGGATCTATTTTGTCTTGTAAATGACCATTAAATGGCAGGTGGTCATATCAGAAGCATTGCAATTAAATAAGTCAAGATGACTAGTTTGCTACAAGTTGGTGTGGCGGCAAGATACCTGGTTCTCATAATGTTGGCCAAACTTAGGTAGTGAAAAAATATTTAATATACAGTACCTCTCTCCTTCATGCTCACATTTATCGTGCTGCACAATTAATGTAAAAAAAATAAAAAAATCTCAATTCATACATACTGTACATTCATGTGCATGTATTTCCCTGCATTCATATCATGCTGCATTCACATGTTCTCTTATTTACTTAACAACAATCCCAGATTGCTATACAAGTCACGCATATTGCTCACACTGTCTAGTGTGAAACAAAACACCATTAATTCACTGATCAAGCCAGAGATAAGAGAACGATTCAGTCATCCATCTCAACTGGTTTTTCATCCTGCTTCCTCGTTTATGGTGTTCCAATATTAGCGTGCGCTGACTATCACAACAGCAGCACAGGGGGTTAGTGATTAGCACCGTCACCTGCTGCACCAGGACTGCACCTCCAGGGTCCGCTTTCGATTCCTGCCTCAGGTCTGTGTGCATGGAGTTTGCACGTTCTGCATGTGCTTAGTGGGTTTCCTCAAGGTACTCAAAAACATACATTTAGATTACATTACATTAGGCTAATTGGTGCTCCCAAATTGTCTGTAGTGTGTACAGTAAATGAGCATATGTGTATATATGTGTGCCCTGGGAAGGATTGGCCACCCATCCAGGTGTCCTGGGCTAGGCTCCAGGCCCCCCACAACCCTGTATACAGGATAAGTGGTATGGAAGATGAATGAATAAATGAATCAATACCACAACCAAATCGGGTTATGACCAGAAGTTAGGAATGAATTAAGTTTGTGAACCGAGATTTTTCACTGTACATTAGTTTCGAGCAAATTGGGACATCTGGTATTCAATTTCAACTTCAGTTTCACAATAGATTGCACTAATTTATCAAAAAATATAATATAAAAAAAAAAAAATAAAAAAAATAAAATAATGATCTTGATTCATACATACATTCGATCTCGTTCACGTGATTGCTTGTTTATTTGGCAACAAACCCAGATTTCTATATCAGTCACAATGAATACTACATCAGAGTAAAACGCTACACGATCAATTCACCGAACAGGCCAGAGATTAGCAAATTATTCAATCATACTACTTAATCACTTCTCCCATCTCTCTTCCTCATTTACAGCATTCTAATATTAGCGTGTGCTCAGTATCACAATACCCGCTGAAATCCAGCCATTTAGAAACTGGAAGAAGTACATTCTGTCAACCGGTTTCTGATTGATAAGTATATACAGTATATTGCAAGTATATACTTTATCATCGCATGCATTCATTTTTATTATCCTTTAATCAGAATGTGGTAAATGTCTCATTTACATGCACACACACACACACACACACACACACAAAAAACTTAAATATATACTACTGTCCGAAGAGAGACAGGCATGTACAGTTCTAACTGGTATATAATTTACTGTATTAGTTAATTTAACCTGACCTTCTAGCTGTTACACAGAGACAGATCAAAAGCTACATAGAAGTATACTAGAAGCATGTTAAGACTGATCAATAAATTCTACTCTACTGCAAACTATGTATTCAATTTCAAACTACCTAACAAACTCCATGACATTTTTTTTACACTAAAATTTCTATATTTTCTATATTGATCAGAATATTTTAATTTTGTTATCCTAGCTAAATGTATTTTCTATTGTATTTCTTTTTATTCATATTTATTTTCTATTAATAAGCTTTTATTTTTAAGGTCACGGGCAGTCGTATAAGCATTTCACTGCATATCATACAGTGTATGACAGAGTATGTAACAAATAAAATTTGAATTTGAATTACCTTATGCTGATATAATAATAATAATAATAATAATAATAATAATAATAATAACAACAACAATAATAATAATAATATATAAACTAATGCAAGTGATGATAAAGTACTACAGTTGCCTGAGTGTACAAAAAAGCACAGGTGCTATTCATTAGTTATTTTTATTTATTTTTTAGTTTACATTCTATTTATATTCACTTAAAGGCCTCTAAAATAAGGAGAAGTGACTGTTTTGTTCCAAGATTTAAAGTAATGTGTAGACAGCATAGTTTTTTTTCTTTTCTTTTACTTAAGTGCAATAAATGTTTTGGTTGAAAAAGTGAGAATCGTGTGAAAGAATCGTGTTCTCAATTCCCATGGAGAAGAATCATGATTCACGTTTTAGCAAGAATCCCCAAGCATCCCTAAAGCAGAGAGAAAAAGGTAAAGATTCGATGCATCTAATGAAGAAAGAATACCAAAGGACATACAGAGAAAAGTAAAGGTGTTAGCTAATGATTTCTCTCTTTCTCTCTCCTTCCCCTGATTCATTGTTATATTTTTTTCAAAGCTGAAATCACTAAAGGCATTATGAGTTCATTCTAATGATTCTTGTTGTAAGAAGTGTTTTTCTACACTGAAATAAAATGTTAATTTGATGGCTCTTATAAATATTTTTTTCTCATTGTTCATTTGACCTTGTTGACGATCATGATTGATTTTCAGGGAGAATTTCAAACAAAAATTTTTCAGCATGGAAACAACATGGTCAGGTGGTCTAACTGGCTTAAGTCAACTGGAGTAACCAGTACTTTTCATAAAAAATTATACCATCCTCCTGGATAGAGCTACATATTACCTCTGTCAAACTCGTAGAGGAGGAGCATTCAGTTATTTATGATGACAATATAACCGTTACAGAAAATGTAAATTCTTTAAACTAACCGTCTATGTAGCCACAAATAATAAG
This sequence comes from Leiocassis micropogon, assembly GCA_028565275.1. Taxonomy (NCBI): domain Eukaryota; kingdom Metazoa; phylum Chordata; class Actinopteri; order Siluriformes; family Bagridae; genus Leiocassis; species Leiocassis micropogon. The sequence goes on along the minus strand of JAOVVA010229865.1, from coordinate 8,749 downwards.
TTTGCCCACTCGGTTCTGCTAATCATTATTGATAGACCGCCAGGGCCATTCTCCATAGTTGTATGTTTCAACACAGCCAGAAGAGACACACCAGCTTAATAAAGTTGAGGAAGCTTATTGCTTTTGTCACTTCTAGGTTGGATTACTGTAATGTCTTGATACCTGTCTGGATATTCTACAATGTGCATAAACAAGCTCTAGTTTGCTAGAGCAGTGTCCTTACTAGAACCAGAAGATATGAGCACATTACCCCTATCTTAGCGACACTCCACTGGCTCCCTGTGAAATTTCACATTGATTTGAAAAATATTGCTATTGACCTTTAAAAGCATTAAATGCTCTAGTTGAGTGACCTGCTAGTGTTTGATGATCTTCCATACTTTCTTCAATCAAACGGCGCAGGCTACTTGTTGGTACCTTGTATAATGAATACTACATGGCAGGTGGCATTAGTCATAATCCCCAAAGTTAAGGAATAGCCATCCAATTAATCTTAGCAAATCAGACACAAATTCAGTGTTAAAGTCAAGGCTGAAAATGTATTTATTTTGTCAAGCCATTTGTGAATAGATTTGTTCTCATGGACATAGACTTTTATGGTGACCTTGTATGCTTGGATGCTGTCTTCCCCCACACTCATTGATCACTCAAATGTCACTCACAAGTGAATGGTTGCATTACTTTCTAGGGAGCCCTTGTCTGTGTTTCCTTCTGGCTTTCCATTTTAGTTATATTATAGTTTAATGAGACAGTGGGGGAAAAAAAAAAACTATGTTTAAAAGAAAAGAGAAACTAAAAAAACATATACACTTTCTGGCCAATAAAAGTTGCCATTTCAGAAGTGTCAAATTATTTGGCTGCATCAAGCAAAGAAAACAGCAAAGCAGATTTGAAATGACTGGAACTGGGTTAAGAACCCTTCAACACATTATCAAAACCTGGAAGGATGGTGCTGAACCGTCAACTTTGTGGAAGAAATGTAATTGGGGGAAAAAAATGCAGATCACTTAAACACTTGGTGAAGTTGCATCAACAGTAGAAACCATAGCTATGTTTAGTAGTGAGAGCAAGAGCATTTCCACCCAGACTCAGTGTGATGAGAACTGGGACTAAACAGCTGTGCGGCCATAAGAACACCACTTGTTATTGAGACTAGTCATAAAAAAAGCTTATATTTGCTAGGGAGCATAAAGATTGGACTTTGGAGCACTGAAAAAGGGTCATGTTATCTGATGAGTCCATATTGACCCTTTTCCAGAGCAATAGGCATGTCAGGGTAAGAAGGAAAGTGCATGAAGTGATGCACCCATTATGCATAGTGCCCACTGTACTGGCACCACTGAAGGCAGTGTTTAATCTGGGGTTGCTCCAGTTGGTCAGGTGTAGGCTCAGTAACATTATATGGCAATAAAATTAAGTAAGCTAATAAACTGAATTTACTGAATGGCGAGGGCATCACATCTATGGAGTTTTTCCTTCCCTGATGGCACATTCCATTACTCAAACTGTGGTTCTAATGTTATGTTAATAATTTACCTCATGCTAGGTCTGTGGCTAATGGCAGCCATGGTTGTGCCATTTTCCTTTTCTTAGTTCAACTTCTTTAGTGCTTTTTAAATTAACTTTAGCGTTTAGTTAGAAAAAAAAAAGAAAAGAGAACACACGCAGGAAAGACAGACATTCTCTCACACACATACACACGAAATACAACTCTCACAGATATGGGTAAGAAACCAAACACATGACATGCACGAGGGTGCACAGCCGCATACGGACACACACACACACACACACACACGAGAGAGACATGCTTTTCCCTTCAGTGTCAACATTGAGACCTTCTATTGGTGCAGATTGTGATATATAGAGCATTTAAGTGAATGATTGTTCTGTACTGTGCTGTGTATAAAGCTAACCAGCATAACCATAACTTTCTCTGCTTTTCTGAGTGCAGGCAAAGAGATTAAATGCAAGCAGACACAAGTTGGTCAAACTTTCTTACTGCATTACTATGTTATTTATCAAGGTATTTTTTAAATTGCTCTTAGTTTTTAGGGGTTTTTTTTCTTCTAGTTTTTAGATTTGAAGGTGGTTATCTTTAGACAAATATTTCCAAAACTTGTGAGGATGAAAAACATTTGACAAAGGAACATAATATGTTGTGAAATGTAATAAGCTGTCATTTCTTCATATTAAATAGAGAAAAAGAGAGCAACACCCTTCATTTCTTCGTATTAAATTAATTTAAGTGAATTGGCCAAAAATGTTTTACCTGGACAGCCTGCCTAAAAAGCAGCAACCTCAGTTTACCTCTCTTCTCCTCCAATCACTCAGCGTTTAGCATCACCACTATACTAATCTGTCTGCCTGATGTATAATCACCTGATGCCATCTGCACCTTTTCTTGCCTTAAGTTAGACGGTAGCTCATGTGTATTGTACAAAAAATAGACACTATAGTTTACCAGATACCTATATTTACAATAATGTGCAATATTTTCAGTGTGTAAGTAAATGTATAGAAAGTCCAAAGTCCACTATATTGAATGTGTGTGCATGTGGGGGTGCGGGAGAAATGAGTCGGCCTCAGTCGGTTTCAATGAATCAGTCTGGGAGCACAATGATAGAAAATGCCTGTCCGTTAAGTCCCGATGGTGAATAATCCTAATTTCAGAAAAATCTCAAAATAGCTTTAAGACAAAAGGGTGTACATTCAAGAGAGCAGTAAACACCATGTAGTGTTGTCCTCCTCTCGATGTCTTCCCAGGGATGCCTTTGAACCAGGTAAGCTGACTCAATTATATTTTTCTGCACCTGTGTAGCATTTTCAAAAACTCAAATGATTAAATGTTAGATTAATTGATTAAATGGCCGCATGATCAAATGCACATGTGCGTGCAGCGTGCAGTGAAGTTGGTACTGCTTAGAAGTGCCAAGCACTAACAATAGAGAGAAAGTGGAAATAATTTAGACAATAGCACGAGGTGAAAAGATAGCAAACATTGCTTCTTTTGACAATCGTTCAACCATCTGCACAATTCTAAAGAAGAAGGACAAGATCATAGAACATGTTAGTTTTATACTGTGTATAGCCAATTGTGTTAGTATCCTAGTACCTAGACAATGTTTATGGACTTATGAACAAATTGGACTTATGAACATGCTCTCGGAACAGAACTCATATGTTGGGGATTGTATTACACATCACTGTAAGCAATGTAAATTTACTTAGTTACCTTCCACATAAAAATCTGTCATTCAGAAGCTTTCATCTGAAGCTTTCGTTAAAAGTCATGTGTGGATGTACACACTTGTGTCCACCAGCTATACCACTCTCTCTGGCTCACAGCAGACACTGATTGCACCAAGAAACAAAATAGGCCAGCAGTAATAGGGCACAGGTGAGAATCATCATGGAGTCACAGTGGTGCAGTGCTTAGCACTGTCGCTTTGCACCTCCAGGGTCCGGGTTCGATTCCCGCCTTGCGTGTGTGCATGGAGTTTGCATGTTCTCCCTGTTTCTCAGGGTACTCCGGTTTCCTTCCTTTTCCATGTCTAACTGGCATTCCCACATTGCGTGAATGTTCACCTGAAGTCCTACCACAGTTTTGAAAATGGGAATAAATACATGGGTCACCATTGGCCTCCACGGTCCCTAGTTGGACTACAGAGGTTTCTAGATGGATGGATGCATGGAGAATCATCATGCCTTACCTGCTGATTCAAGGTGCTAAGAAAAAATAAATCACTTTGCTGTGATGCATTGCACATCCAATCCAATTATGTAAAGTTTTATGTAAATCAATCATACAGAGACCAACTGGGCAGGTGGTAAAGGTGGAAAATAAGACATAATCATAAATCAGCTGACCCCAACTGTTCCTATTTAAAATGTATAATGTGCCCTCTAAAAATTAGCATGAATCTCAGATCTGTTTTTTTGCCGAGATTGAATACGCAGAAATATTCCACAAAGGTCATATGCAAATTTGTTCAAATAATCAAAACCATGGAGGATAATGGACATTTTTGGATGCCTTTACACAGTAAACTTCCATCCTTAAGAGGTCAATTCAGGACGTTCTATTTATCCATTTATTTCCTATATTGTTTATCCAGTGTAGGGTCATGGGAGCCTATTCGAAGGGTGCCAACATAGCCACACATACATCACTGTATGTTACATTTAACAAAGGGATCTCTCTACACACACAAGCATTATCTGGCATGACTCCGCCTGACTGCAGACAAAAGTTCAGTTTGTTTTCGGATTATGACCAATTTAAGACCAACTTACTGTGATGCTTGATAAAAGCTCCCAATGAATTCTCCATTTGTTCAATCTGAGCGACCGTAAACACATAAATCATAAGTCTCTTGAGAGCTTGGGATTGTGCTTCCTATGTAGAAAATCACTTCCTGACCACCAGTAACAGTGTGCACCATGCAAAGAAGTGGACATAATGTCATGTGCAAACAACCCACTAAACTAATTTGAAGAAGCATAGTGGATAGAGACATTAATTAAGTTATCATAATCTGGGTAAGGAATTTGAAATTGGACTGAAGATTGGGAGGTCATGGGTTCAAACTCCTGCAACCACAGGTCTCCCACTTTGGTTCCCATGCATAAGCGAGCTTTGTAGCCTGCAGACGTCTACAAAGTTTTATGATGATCAGGAAGTCCACTGTTCATCAAATTTGACAGTGTTCTGTGGTTGAATGGAACTTGGCCATTGATTAGATCAGCTGAATTTTATTGATCATAAAGTGGCAGCATGGCAACATTATCATGTTGGAAGAGGTCATTTGTCTTTAGTGAATATTGTTTCACGCTTGAATTGTGTTTAGGTAGGTTTTAAGCATCATCCATATTTTGATGTTATGCCAGGACCCAAGGTTTCTTCCCAAGGGCTACTCAAAGACTCAAAGATAGAAATATATAATATATGAAAAATGATGCCTATATGAAAAATTGTATGTTTATTTCTAACTATTTTACTCAGCAATGAGTCACTATTTGAAGGAAAAGTAAGTGAATTTTATTCACACCCTAATAATGATAATATGACAAAGTGTCTTTTGTTGCATTTTTTCTTTAGTTTGATATGAACCTAAAGATCACTTTTTAAAAGCATTTTAGCATGGGTACCTGCTCAAAGTCAAGGCTAAATAGATTAAGGCTACATTCATGTTACAAGCTACATTGTCCAATTCCAATTTTTTGGTCAAATTGGATTTACAGATCATGGCGGCTCACAATAATAATTACAAGTGACTTCTACCAAGGGGAAAATAATTATTTGATCCCCTTTAGGTTTTGTAAGTTTTCCCACTTCCCAAAGAAATGAAAGGTCTATAATGAAGTGGTACATGAAGCCGTACAGAGGAAGACACAACATCGGCGTCACAAATGCGACATCAGCTAAAACCAGCCGCTAGAATGAGGAGGAGAAGGAAAAACTTCTTGGGTGTCAGGGGCATGGTCAAGTGCTGCTCTGTGAAGGGAATGAGAAGTGGGAAATGGTGCATACCTGAGGAGAATGATGCAAATTTGTGTCTGGGTGTTGCTGAGAGCCAACTTTTTATTCGCAGTTCTCCTCAATTAACATTTTTTATGCGAATAACATAAAAAATACACATGCACATATGCTGTTGCTGGTTTTTCAGCTCAGAGCAACACACAGACACTTATTATCCACATTCTCCTCAGCTGAATGAGCAGCACTGGACCATATCCCTGCCAACGCAGACTTCATCCAAGTTTCCTTAATCTTTTCACTCATCTCCCATTTTTAATTTTAGGTAGTGTAATTGTTTTTCCATTTAATGTAATTATAAGTGATGTTTTGAAAGAAGCATTTATCTTCATTGACTTTATTGTTGGTTAATATATGACCAAAGCAACCTCAAGCTAAACGTAAAAGCTAAAAAAAAACAGGTTTTTGTGCAATTTATAATCTAAACAGTAGATCATTTGTGTCTATAATCGATAAGATAATTTGACTATCAAAACAGTCCTAAGGTGCAGCCCTGCTGCATGGGGCCCTCTTTTCAACTATTTAAACTAACATAGCTTACTTGCTGGCACAAACCAAGAAGACTTTTTAAAAAAAAGTGGTTTAAAATCCATAAACAGACTTATAGATGCAAGAAATAACATTAGCAAATAATAATGATAATTTTATGACCATCGATGGTTAATGCTGTTTTATATATTATGGCACTGTCATGTCTGTGGCTGTATAATATTCATGCATAGATGCGGGCATCAATAAAACCTTTCCTGATTTTCTCTAAGCATATTTCATTAAATATCTACTATTTTGCTCATTTACATAACGTTTAGTATATCCTTACTGCGTACACCATGCGTACGCCGCCTAAGATTTTAGCATTCCCCACTAAAAATGTTGCAACATATGAAACCCCTTCACCCTTTAGCTGTATCCATAAAGCAAAATTCTGTAATGTGCATGCCCCAGAAATGTCAACATCATCTAAGTCAGATTAGTCTGAAGAGTCATTTTTCAGTCAGTGGAATCTGACAACGGTTAATCCTGTTAAATGAAACGGAAAGATTACAATTTTTTACAGGCTGCCGTTAAAAGTCTTTGCGCTGCAGTATTAACGCCGCGTAAGGACAGGTTAATTAGCGGCTACATGGAAGAGAAAGACACTGATTTCCAGTTAGAGCCCAGATGATGTCACTTGCATATGATTAATAAAGACCTATATAATTTATAGCTGAGAGATTACTGGGGGTTGGTGCATTTACTCTTGTGACATTTTGCTCTCATTGTGCCTGCCTCTACCTCTCTCAGGCTAATTATCCCACATTTTGTTACTTTCTTGTACCATTAAATAAGCTGTGTCTTACCTGTGCTAAATTATATAAAAACTTCTTTTGCATTAAGTTTATAATATTAATACACATTATATTTGGCTGCTATTAAAACAAAATGTATTGTACTTAATGGTTTATCTTGCTTTTATAGTTCTGTCTGTCATTAGTCATCAACGAACAACTTCTAAAGAAACTCTTCCTAGTTTTCAAAGACATATTTCTCAGCAGTATTAGCTTGTCATAGGATCTTATCATGTGGAAAAAAAAGTAATTACTAATAACTGGAGTTCCTTACACCAATAAAATACTTCCTGTTGCCACCCCTTTTTTTTTAATATAGTAAGTCCCCTACGTACAAACAACTTCCGTTCTGAGAGCTCGTTCGTAAGTCCAATTTCTTTGTAAGTGCAACAAACATTGTCTAGCATACTAACACACATGTATATGGCTATACATACTAAAATATTGCAAAAAAGTATGAGCAGTTATGGAGCAGAATAGAATAAGCAATGTCTGCCATCTTTTCATGTCGCTCCATTCTCTCTATTATTTTCACTTTTGTCTCCATCGTTATTGCTTGGTGCTTCTTAGCAGTTCCAGCTTTATCGCCGCTGCTTTTACGCATGCTTTGGGACATCCTGGGCTTACACAACACTTCTGTACTCTATACAGAACACAAATCACAAGGAATACAGGCCAATATTTTAGCTTTGTAACAGTGACTTGCATTATGGAGGAACTAACTATGGTGCACTTTAATCCTATTTATCGCTGTAACCTTATAATAAAAGGCCAAAGGACGAGCAAGACCTTTCACTTCATCACGTTCACATGTTCAACCCCCAATCCTAACAAAGATCATCCTGCTGTTCTGAGCAGTTTCCATCTGCCCTGTAACCTGCATCAGACTCCTCAGTTCCCTCTTAAATAACTGCAGCATTTACATTTTAAAAGTCCTTGCAGTATTTCTTCTCTCTCCCAACTCCAAAAATCAGGTTTGGCTGGTTTGCATGATTTTGGATTGTAGTGCATACGTTCTTCTTTGGACAGAATTTGTTGTGAAAAAAAAAAGATGTGTTGATAGGTTGATTTAATATATTATTTAAAAATCCCATGTCCAGTACTTTCAGGCATTATATATTATTAATAATTTTTGGCATAATTTTTTTATGTCTGTCAACATTACTACAAAATATAAATTATATCGACACTGCCTGGCCAAAAACGTTTCAAAGGAATACAGAGAAAATTTATGAATGAGAAGATTAAATATATCATAGTCTAGGGCTTCATTATGTCATGATGTGAGATGTTTTCAAAATTAAGCTATATATTTGGTAGGAAGATTACAGTTCTTAAGGTCTTAAGGCGAAATTTCATACTGCGAAACGCTTTGTCCCAAAGGAAATAATGTACTGTATATTCAGATAAAGTGTTCCAGCCACCCAAAAATATTACCAATTTCCCAAACTATAATTATATCTTTGCATATAAAAACAATCAAATCATTTAGAAAATACATGTAAATGAAGTAAAATATGAAATAAATAGACATTAAACCTTAATTTATAATTCCTCTTAGCACCAGCTGCTTTAAAAAAGAAACTTTATTCTTGCTAGCAGCATTGCTAATACAGTGGGGCAAAAAATAATTTAGTCAGCCACCAATTGTGCAAGGTCGTCCACTTAAAAAGATGAGAGAGGCCTGTAATTTTTATCATAGGTATACCTTAACTATGACATTGTAGGATTTGTAAAGAATTTATTTGCAAATTATGGTGGAAAATAAGTATTTGGTCAATAATAAAATTTCATCTCAGTACTTTGTCAAATGTTTTCTGTAAGTCTTCACAAGGTTTTCACACACTGTTGCTGGTATTTTGGCCCATTCCTCCATGCAGAT
>JAOVVA010229547.1:0-20693 GCA_028565275.1 Leiocassis micropogon | reverse complement strand
AGGAAGGGGGCAAATAGTTTTTCACACCACTGTATATATATAAAATAAATATATATTGTGGATTAGGATTAGAATTAGAAAATGTGATATTTAACTATTTAAGTGTACCAGTTAGTATTCAAACATTTATCAAAGCAAACAGTGGCAATAATAATGGCAAGAAAATGTTTGCCAATTTTATTAATCACATAAATAAAAGTTAGAAAAATAAACTTAAATTCCTGCCTACTGTATGTGTAGATCACCTGTTATTGCAGGATTGTATGATTAGATCATTTGCACAGGTCCATATATTGATTATCAGTTTTATATGATTAATTGAGCTTAATTATCTGATGTTGAATCATGCAAGAATTAATTACAAAAGCTGTGAGTTTTATACATAGACTGTACAATATGTTGTATATATAGGTATTACAGATCAGTTAAACTGTTATACAGGCTACAAATGCTTTGTTTATTTGGTTTTATTAAAGTTAGTTTTGAGTTTGCACTTTCTGGCTTCCATAAGCTGTGAATTTTTGGTTTGGTTTGTTTTATTTTATTTTATTATTTTTATTTTATGTTTTAAGAGACAGGTAAAACAAAGAGGCAACGATAATAATAACAAATGTAACAATGATAAATCTAATAATAATAATAATAAATGTGGGTAATAATAAATGATAATATTTATAATAATAATAATAATTAATAATAAGTAATAATGAATGACTTGCATGATGCATTAATCATTAATACATAAAAAAAAAAAACTTGTCATTATTGGCAAATTTCTGTTGCATAAATGCAATAAAACGTTTCCAAACTTCACTCCACACACCTGTATCACACCACCCTGGCGTGGATTATTTCCCTGTAAACACATGACCCTGTCGTGTGTTATTCCTTAATAATATTCTGTCTTATAGGCTGTGGTGCTCTATATTTTGCATTCTATAATAACAGTTCTTGTCCGGTGATTCAGACTTTTGGACCCCTCTCTAGACAAATGCACTAATTTGCAGGTGTACAATGTTAAGAGTAACTACATGTATACACAGCTTGGTATGTTGAAATATTCTTCTTATAAAATGTTGTGAAGGAACAATAACAATAGTCTCTGTACAGGTCTTAATTTATACATACAGTATCTCCGTACCCTGATGTCATTTAGACGAGGAAAATGACATCTCGTCTCAAAACACAGCAGATGTAGTAGGCAGGTTAATACTGAGTGTCTTCCATATTGAATTATTAATTTGAAATGCACCGGAAGACACGTAGCAGGTACCCTTTAACGCATGCTAATTAAGGTTTCATTTCCTTTAACAATATTCTCTTTGGTTTACCGAAGCTCCAAAAATGTTTACTTACCCAAAGATATTTAGGGAAAATTTGGAGTGTCTTGAGGTGCGAATAATCTTGTATGTACAGTGTGTGTGATTACATATTCAGTTCTAATATTTTAGTACATAATAATATGTTTAGGTAAAAGAGCCGCTAAAGGTTTAATCTGTGTATTTTTGGAGATTCTGATAAACGGAGTGTAAACGTGATTGTGAATGAACCTAACACGCATGAAAGCAAAAAACTCAATGTTTTTTATTCTTCATTCGAGTCTTCTGCAAGCAGAAGTATGCACCAACATAGCCTATGAAGAACATGACTCTTGAGGTTTTGTTGTTGCTGTTTCGGTATTCCGTGTTAATAATGCAAAAAGGAGAAAATTTTGTACTGACAAATATCAGTAAAAGCAATCAGACATCAGTGTGTACAGTATGTGTGTGTATACAGTATGTGCGTGGGGTCCTCTTGTAGAGGGCAGTAAAACACTCCGATTGCTGGCACACATTCTTTGGTGTTAATCTTCTCATCTGTATTTCCATTTCTAAGTCACGTGTGTTTTGATTAGGCAACGGCCTTAGCTGAGGAACTGAGTGTAGAACACAAAAGCAGAAATGACCCACAAGACATGATGTGAAGCAATATACTATTAACGAAAAAAAAAATACTCGGAGACAAGGAAAAAAAAACAGGAGCGGTAAAACACTTTATACCACAGTGTCTTTGTTTAAGTCAAAACATGTTATCATTCATTTCGATTACGCTTTCTGCAAGGAGCCGTTTATTTAATGCACAAGGGACGTTCAAGTCAAACTGGGACTTTTCATTGCACAGAATTCACAGTTATGAGAGTAAAAACTACCTTTATTTCTCTATAAAATCCCCTGCTACACTAATGCACTTTTCCCAGTGTTTCGACCCATTAAGGTAGAAAGTTTTCTAAGTACACCAGAACCATGATCGAACCGCCTGCTTCACATCTGAAACCCTGGCCTCCCAGGAACTCCTTTAATGGCCCAAGCATGTGAAAATCGCTTGGAGTGAGGGCAGAACTGTACAGGGGATTTGGTGATAACTTCCATCTGAGTTCCAGAGGCAATGGAAATGCAATTTATATTTCTGGCTACAAGCTCTTTTTTTGTATTATCACATAAGAACACACAGTGAAGAAATGATTGTTTATAGCTGCTATAGCATTACTAATGAAACTGTTTCATGGATGTTCCACATCATTAAGGGTAACTAGAACTCTACTTATTGAAGACTTAATCATTGTAAAGTGTTAGTGTCTGAAAATTGCTGAAAAATTCTGTTATAGGAAAAATAACAGCATTGGCTCAGTTCACATTGCACCACATTGCATTTTATTATTTAGATAGGATTTGAAATATAGCTTCAATTACATTATTTGTATCCCATCAACCCTTTACAAACATTTTGGCAAGAATTAGTAAACATTGAAAAGATTAACATGCTACTTAATATACCATACTTGAGAATATTTACATCTAAATGTATTTAAAACTAGAAAAAAAAATGAATGTTGACTTTCTATTCATACTTTAGGGTCGAACCATTTTGGCTTAAGAAGTTACCTGGCCACAAAAGAAGTCTCACAAATATTTTGTTTGACTGCTTTTAGCTTTGATAATAATGTGATGGCCAATTTATTCACTCTTTCTAAATTTGGAGTCTTGGAATATGCCCGTGCCAACATGGAAGAAAAACTCTGTAGATGTGATAGATAAACTAATAATTGAGTACATTGAGGTCATCATGTGACTTCATGTTATTGCCACATAATGTTGCTGAGCCAAGTCACCTGACCAACTGTGAAGCAACCCCAGATCATAATACTCTTCTCACACCTGACACACAGGTGTCATACTTACCTTCTCAGCGCTCTGGAATAGGGTCAGTCTGGACTCATCAGACCACATGACCTTTTACCATTGCTCCGAAAGCCAATCAGTATTCTCCCTAAGCAAACTAAAGCCTTTTTTTCTGATAGGTCTCTCTCTAATTTCTTATGTTTTCTTATGGCCACACAGCTGTTTAGTCCCAATCCCGTGAGTTACACGTGTACCTGTGTGTGAAATTGTTCTGACTTTACATACAGTAGCTTTGATTTTTACTGTGAAGTTTTAAATTCGACTTCAACAAGCGTTTAAGTGTTCAGCACGATCCTTCCGGGTTTTAATAATGTGTTGGACAGGTCTTTTTTTTGAGGGGGGGGGGGGATTTTTCCCCGATTTTCTCCCTAATTTAGTCGTATCCAATTCTTCCCCATCACTAGGGGGCTCCCACATTAAGGCTACTACTACCACTCAGTCGGGAGGGCCGAAGACTATCACGTGTTTCCCCTGAACAACCTGAGCTGAACAACCCTCACATTGCACGTCATGGGCTCTACTCAACAGGAAGTCATTTATTTTGGGTTGTTTGTAAAACACACGCAATGACTTTTGATGTATTTCTTCTAGGGGATTTATAGCCACCAAACTAGGCCTATGTGAGCTCAATACATTGACGATGGAAAATCGTGGAGGGATTTTTGGTATCTCAAACGGGTCAGCCATGACAACGCCTTAAACTTATGCCGAAAAGTGGTTAATAACTTATCACATTAAGTGACATCACATTGAGTGAAATGATAGCGTGATGCTTTTTTCCATCATGTGGGGCTTTTTAGAGGTCTAAACATAAAAATCACCCTTTTTTAAAATTATGTTCTACTGGTATTGGTGTGTCCTCTTGCGTGCCCACTGTTCTTTCTGGTGCAGTCGGATGGCGATGGCGCAGGGTGCTTGGGCCCGCTCATCGTTGCTTGAGATTTAAGATCTTATAGACTTGAATGGGTTCGTGAAATACAGGATTTGTACACAAGCTCATCTGATCTCAGGAGGGCTTCTGAAATAGTCAAAACGATTTCCATTAAAGCGTAGGCTTCTTATACATTCTTAAAAGAGAACTGAAATTTTTCAGTTTTTCATTACTTGATATCAATTTATTGAAAAAAAACCCATGTATTTAGTGTTTCAATTCCAACAGTGTTAAGTGTTCTTAACTTTTTCAAATAAAGACTTGCTTTGTTTCAACTTGTGTTGCTTATGTGCATTTTACTGTTTAAATAGTTCATATTTACATCTTTTAGGTTTATCATTACTATTGATTTAAAACATTAAGAGTATCAGATTCTTCTGATCATTGAAGATTACCCAAAAAATTACAGTTCCGTATTTGACCATTTTCAGATGAAATACACCGTAGAATGTAGGATGATGTTACATATTTGTATATATTTGTCTATATGTTCAACTTGGTTTCTCATTAGAGTTGACTGATAGATTTTATTTTATGTTTATAGTGCCAGTGCACCTGATGCACTCCCTTTGTTAAGTGGAAATCTGTAAATTAACAAATATTATTTTAAACTTTTATAAGTAAACATTATTTAATTAAGATTGCTAATGATATACCATATAATAAAGGTAATAATAATGAAAAATAAACAAGATAGAAAGGGCAAAAGGAGAAGCCCCCCCCCCTTTTCTTTTTTGGACCATGCAACACTTGGCTTCACTTGTGTACATACAGACCCAATATACACTGTGTTTTATTGACTTAACACTGATTTTACAGTATGAATGGGGACTAAAAGTAGGGAATAAAGTATATTTAAACAGTGCTATGCAAAAGTGTTAGGAAGGTGTGGAAAAAAGTGCTGTGAAGTAAGAATGCTTTAAAAAATATTTTTAATATTATTTTTTAATTATAATTCATCATTAATTCTCTTCATGTAATTCCTGACAGACTGGATGATGTTGAGATCAGGGCTCTGTCGGGGCCAAACCATCAGCCTCCTTGCTCTTCTCTATGCTGAAGTTCTTAATGGCATTGGATGTACAGTAGGTTTGGGGTTGTTGTCCTGCTGCAGAATAAACGTGTGGCCTATCAGACGCTTCCCTGAGGGTATTGTATGATGGATAAATATTTGCCTGTATTTCGCAGCATTGAGGACACCATTAATCCTGACCAAATCTCAACTCCATTTCCAGAAATGCAGCCACAATCTTGCAAAGAACCTCCACCATGCTTCACTGTTGCCTGCAGGCACTGATTATTGAAACGCTTTCCAGGCCTTCAGCAAACAAGGAATGGGATGGCTTTCAGGCCACAATACTTCCATAAAGATCACTTCTAGCCAGATACAGTAGGACAGTAGATGAGTGTACCTGGATCTCACTGTTTCCACCAGTTCTTTGCTGCTGGCGCTGCTGGACATCATCTGATTGCCCTCAACATTGCCAGTTTCTTTGTGCTTCTTCAACATACCTTGCACAGCATTTATTGAAACCCCAGTCTGCTTTGAAATCATTGACCGGGAGAGGCCTTGCTGATGCAGTACAACTACTGTACCTTGTATCTTGTTTCTGCACTCAGTCTTGACATGGAGTATCTCCTGTGACATGATACCGTCTTCCACAACCTCACATTAGCAGCAGAGTTTGGCTGTTCCTCACCAAGTTTTAAGCCTCCTACACAGCTGTTTCTATTGCAGTTAATGACTATATTTCAACTTGTATATGAAATTAATGATCATTAACACCTGCTTGGTATAATTGATTATTCCTACACCTTACGCTGATCCTACAAAATCCCTGTGCAAATGTGCAACTGTAAAAAGTGATGCTTGTTTAAAGCCAAAGATTCACATACTGATTTTCATTAAAATTTTTCTTCTGTTCACTCGCTTAGCATTTTTTGCAAAAAATAATAAAATATATATTTTTAAAGGCACCTTTACAGCATTTTTTTTTCACACCTGCCTAAAACTTTTGCACAGTACACCACAGTACGTCTTAAGCAAATGCTTAGATATGTGCGTGCAAATTATGGGAATAGTTTCTAAAATAGTAAAAAGAATAAAATGCCACCTGCATGCTGTACGGACAGAATAAATGCCGCATGTTATACATGATGTACAAGTTCATTTACCCAAAACTAAAGACTAAAAATAAGTAGCAAATAACTTTAGATGTGAAGTATTGATTAATGGAATTGTTAAATTCTATTAAAACAGGAAGTGAGACCTAGAATTGACTGGGTGGATAAAATAAAGAACGCAGCCGTGGTTTTAGGTGTAGAGCGACGGGAAGGGAAGCTCCTCGGTCGGCTGTAGCCTGTGTGTAAAAGAAAGAATATCAATACAAAGAAAACTGGCCTAGAGTATGTGATTTTTAGATAACCCTATTGCATCTACAGATGGTCAAAAGTATGTGAACACCTGACCATAATGCCTATATGTGCATCTTCCTCAAACTGATGATGGAGGTTGGCGTTTGAATTCACCACAAAGATCTATTTGACTGAGCTCTTTTTGTATTGTAAAGCTTGGACCAGGGTGTGGCCACTTAGTTCTAGTGGATGCACCAGCATCTAGAATGTGTCTGTTGAAATCAAGGTCCAAAACCTAGTCTTGTCTTATGGCAGCAAAAAAAGGAACTAATTCCATATTAATGTCCTCGGTTTGGAATTAACTGTTCAAATGAACTGGGAAAGACCCACAAACATTCAGCAACTCAAGGTCGCTCAGCATTTCATGATGTTCATGGCTTCAAGGCTTCAGACATTAACTGACTGCAAAGGGTTTGCATCCAAGTACTAAAAATAATCCTTACAGTTCTAATTGTGTTAGTTCGTCCAGTAACTTACGAGCCTGTGAAAATGTAGGGACTATGAAAAAAATGGCTGTAGTCAACAGGTAATACAATATTTGTGTTAAAGTACTCAAATGAAACCTGAAAGCCTACACTCCAAAACACAGGCAAATTTAAAAAGCTGTGTCACTGTCCATATACTTATGAATCTAACAGGTCAGAATATCACTCATTGTGTATACATAAAAAAATAAAAAATAAATCCATGCAGATCATTTTCATGCAGGTTTACTGCCTACATCAGTCAGCATGCAACACATCCTCACCAGTTCTCCGAGCTCCAGACCGTGTTCTTGGAATCCATGATGTGGAAGGCGTAGACGTGACGTGACGCATCTGAGGAGTTCTCAGCGCTGCGGTGGACCACTTCACCGTGGATTAGGACCATACCACCTGCATCATTTATAAAAATGATTACAATGATAAATACTGTAAATACATAATGTACACTTACACCACATAGGAGTGGTGGATACGGGCTTGATGATTACACTGACCGAGTTCAGGGTGGAAATGGACCACTCAAGCTACTCAAGGACCACGAGCACTGAGTATACACCACTGGTTTGAAAGCAGAGGCAATCTAAAAAGAACTTGGAGTTTGCCAACTGGCAATTAGCTTAGAAAATGCTACACTGAGTTTAACAAGGCTGCCAGGAGCTCAGCACACTAGTAACTACTCAACAGCACAAAGATGCATAAGCAACAGTGCTTCATGGTCCTAGGTGCATATATCCAGCATGGTGTGGTTCACCAAGAGCCAATATCCCTTACCATGTTCACTCACTCAATCAATCAATCAATCACTCACCATCTATACCACTTTATCCTGAATACAGGGTCATGGGGCCCTGGAGCCTATCCCAGGAAACTTAGGACACGAGGCGGGGTACACCCCGGACACGGTGCCAATCCATCAGAGGGCACACACTGTATATACACACACTTGCGCTCATTCACACACTACAGGCAATTTGGAAATGCCAAGCAGCCTAATCTGCATGTCTTTGGACTGTGGGAAGAAACCGAAGTCGTCTCACTCACTCATCGTCTATACCGCTTTATCCTGTATTCAGGGTTGCGGAGGGCCTGAAGCCTATCCCAGGAGACTTAGGACAAGACACGGGGTACCCTGGATAGGGTGCCAATCCATCGCAGAACGCACACACACACTCATTCACACACTACGGGCAATTTGGGAACACCAATTGGCCTAACTAGCATGTCTTTGGACTGTGGGAGGAAACCGGAGTACCCGGAGGAAACCCACCGAGCACGGGGAGAACATATAAACTCCGTCCACGCAGACCCATGGTGGGAATCGAACCCGGAACCTGGAGGTGCGAAACCACAGTGCTAACCACTAAGCCATCATGCCACCCGTCATTGTTCAAGGATCATCTCAAATACCCCCAAGACTTCTGGGCAAATTTTCTGTGGAAACGTTTTGGAAGGTTAAATCGAGCATCATACCAACAGTTAAACATGATGGTGGTAGTTTAATGATCTGGGGCGGCTTTGCACCTTTACAACCTGGATGACTTGCCATAATTGATGGAACCATAAATTCTGCACTCTACCAGAAAATCCTGAAGGAGAATGTCCGGCCATCACTTCATGACCTCAAACTCAAGTGCATTTATGTTAGGAAGCAGGACAAGGGTTTGTAACACACCAGCAAGTCCACCTCTGAATGGCTAAAAAAAAAATTTTTTAAAAATCGCTAAACAAATAAATTAAAAAAATAAAGGATCCGATGTGGCTCAGTCGAAGTTCGGACTTAAATCTGATTGAGACACTGTGGCATGTCCTCAACTGGGTGATTCATGCTGGAAAATCCTCCAGTCAATTTTGATAAATGCTTGATTGCCACTGTTGCTGCCAAGGCTGGCACAACCAGTTATTAGGTTTAGGGGGCAATTACTTTTTCATATAAGGCCAGGGCCAGGTAGGGTTGGAAATTTTTTTCCCCCTGTAATAAACAAACCTGCATTTTGTATTTATTCAGATGATTAAAATTAGTTTGATGATCTCAATCACAATTTTTTTTTTAAATTCAAAATAAATCACAGAGAAAGATGGCAAACACTTTTTCACAGCACTGTAGTCACAATGAAATTAAAGAAAAATTAATACTCTGTCTCTCTCACACACACACACACACACACACAGGAGCTGAACTCTAACCTTTCTTGACAGGTGCTGGTACGAAGAGAGCGTCATCATAACTTTGTTCTCGACCAATGAAGTCAGTCAAAGGGAATGTGCCTTTTGGGGTTCGAATCATCCGCCTGGTGATTCCATCTTTTACACACATGTAGACAAACACGTGAGAACATAAGTATTACTTCTTCATTAAGCATATATTTTTATATGTTGTGGCTGCAACGAATAAGTGACAGTCAGTATTTTGCTTAACCTTAGTTTAATGTTTTAATATATTTAAGTGTCACCAGGAAAGTTAATTAAAAGACCCATTTTAAAAAATAGTATATTAGTTCATTAGCACATGCCTAACGCAACCTAAGGCTAAATTTCAAAGCCGACTACTAAATAAGAGCTGTTAAGAAATGACACAATTCATAATATGAACAGTCATTAACTCGTTTCAATATTCGATAGATTATTCGACTCTTAAAATCATCATTTCTTTGAACCACCAGTGCATTTATTTATAGTGTGTGTGTGTGTGTGTGTTTGTACTAACTCCTGTGCGAGCCTGGTATGAACCACAGGCAGCCATTGTCGAGGGTTGCGTCCTCAAGGGCGATCCACACCCCCATCACTTTACCCAGAGGCTCCGTGTAGAGGAAGGTCGCGTCCTGATGAGGTGTCACTAACAGGTCAAAAGGTTCTATTAGATCACTGTTCTCATTAGAGTCTATTCAAACGAGTTTTTTTTATATATTAAATAAAGTTTCGTTAAATTTTATCTCGGTTTTCAGTGTTTCAACCTTTTGTACCTGGTACCAAAACAACTCCTAAAAGAACCTAAACAGAACCGTTTCGATGTCCACTAACAAAATTTGGACCGGTACTCTAAGGAAGGTCAAAGTTTCTTAAAGAGAGTAAACAGGAGAGTATGGAACAAAAACATCCTCGATCGCCGACCAAGAAAATGTTGTAAACCAATGAAGTAAACCAAAATGCCTAGTTTTCAAGGGCCAGTATTGGAACATTATCCGGAAAAAGGTTCAACAATTAACAGTGCTTGTTACAGTGTGATGCTTATTGAAGAGCTGCAGTCTAAACTTCGGATTAGACCGTGCATTTGGACAGCAGTGCATTTGTGACTCACAGCTCAGACTAAAACATTTTTTAATCAGGGAATATGAAAGCTTGTTGACAAATGGACTAAGTGTATTGAAAAGCAAGGAGAATATGTTGATAAATTATGTTTTTGTCTGTTATAAGAGGTAATTAAAATGAATTCTACAGCCAGAGTGCAGATCATTTTGTCTCACCCACATATCATATTAAATGCACACATCTCTTCACCAAATAGAATGATAAATGTTGGCTAAATATTGGTCTTGTTAGAAATAGAAACGAGTTAGATTTAGATTTAGAAACTTAGAAACTTTAGATTTTTTAGTCCATAACTCAAAGACACAAAGGCTAATTCAGGTTTAAGTGTACATCACCACATAAATAATAATAAAAACTAATTTCCAGTAAAGAGGTGTTACCACTATTAAGCATGATCCCATACCTTCTCCGCCAATACTTGGTTGCTGGGAAAAGAATAAATGAAATAAACATATCAAGGACAAAAAACGTAATCATGATCAGTCAATTATTCCAAACATATTGCAATAAATTAAACGTTTCTTAGCTAAAAATTCGGTTTTACAAATGTATTAAATGCTGGATCAAAAAACATACTTGTTATCTTAGACCGTATTGATAATGCTTGATTAATATGAAACAATTTCAAGAAATTAGATAACTTGTGTACTAAAGTTTAATATTAAGCCCAAGATTAATATAAAATCATTTAAATAATAATGAACAATTGTATAATAAATATTACTATAACTAATGATAATTATTTTATTATATAATAATATACTATTATGTAAGTTAATAATAAAAATTAATAATACAATAATAAAAAATTTAAGCTCAATTGGTTTATATAAACCATTGAAATTTTGTTTTATTATTCAAATTCTATAACCACGACAACAAATGTCCAATACAACCATCTTTCACTTCAAAATCAAAGATCAGTACCTTAAAAATATACATGCTCTGCAAAATAACAGGATTTATCAGACCCAGGTTTTTAACCACGTTCTACAGAGAGAGAGAGAGAGAAAACACACCACATAAGAATGAAGAATAAAAAAACACAACATTTCATACTGCAACATGTCATGCATTATACCACAACACTCAGTTCTGATTGGCCAGAATATATAAATAGATTAAAGTACTTTTTTGATTTAAGATCAGAGGGGACTTTTATTGGAGGTGTGGCAGATTTTCTTGCAGTTGTCCAACAGTTGTCGAAATTCTTCAGGATGGAAGGCTTTGGGGTTTTTCACATGACAAGTTACATGTATAATCTAACTAAACCGGGTCCTGGTGAGGGAGGCTGTTCTAATGTAAGTGATAACAGGAACTAACATGTAATCATTGACAGTCCACTACATTAAACATAACTATAAATGAAAGCAAACGGATGATGTGTTGTTCTTCGGTTCAAAAAGTAATATATTAGAAACTGGTGTGGTATAAAAGGAATAAAAGACTTATTTTTCTCCTTCAGTGTGGTAACAGGAACTTCGCTTTACATCAGTCTACACCATGCATAATAATTGTTCCTTAATTATAACTAACTATCAAAAAAAAGTAATGGACATTAAGTAATTATGGATGTGAATAATTATATACTCATCCAGTTTTATGCACTCACTACAACATGGTTCTAGCAAAAAAACAGGAATCAAAGATACCCTTACCTGGATCTTTGGGGAATGTGTGACGGATTTAAATACAGGCTCATGGGCATGAAGAGCTAAAAGATACAAAGAGAGAAAGAACATTATCTAGTTAATAAAAATGCAGAATATTTGACTTAGATAGAAAATGGTGAAAGTGAAATAAGGTTCTCAAACATTGCAGATCCAGATTACACTGACCAGCCATAGCATTAAGACCACTACCAGAGGAACTGAACAACACTGATCATCAATCCACCAGCAATTCACCTCACCCAAAGGATCCGCTGCCAATGTCCCGGTGCCAGACACCACGGCACGCCCCCAGAGGAGCCATGGACAAGGGGAACCAAAAAACTACCCTTTTAATGTGAATGGGATTAATGTTATGGCTGTATTTAATCATATTTCATTTTTACAAAACCCACCGTGTCCGATTTTGTTTAGCGATCTTTCCCTCGGGACAATAAACTCCCCTGTGAATAGACAGGAAAACAGGGTAAAGACGAACACTAAAAGCATTATGGGTCTGCATGTCTGCTGGAATTTTGCCAATGTTATAGCCCTTTAGATATATCTTTGATATCGCAGCAGTAAACCACAACAAAAGAAGACACAGTGTTCGAAAGTGTCTAGCACAGGGCATGGTGATCGATCAGATGAAATACACACTGCAGGAGAATGACAGGGTTGGAAGTACAGTACACCATCCAGCCAGGTCACTGAACCTGAACCTGGCCAC
Organism: Leiocassis micropogon; assembly: GCA_028565275.1. Classification (NCBI taxonomy): domain Eukaryota; kingdom Metazoa; phylum Chordata; class Actinopteri; order Siluriformes; family Bagridae; genus Leiocassis; species Leiocassis micropogon. The sequence goes on along the minus strand of JAOVVA010229547.1, from coordinate 7,959 downwards.
AGATGTATGCCTTCATTCACACGTCTCAGTTTGAATTGCATGTCTGTCGTATTTTTACTATTTATTTAGTGTAAATTATAAGCATTATAATATACAATATATACTGTAACATTGCCCATTAGAATCATTTAAAATATTAATATTTATATAAAATTTATATGTTTATATTTATTTCTTTTTAAACAAATAATAATAATAATAATACTCCCCTACATCATCATTACAAACCATTTTCATCGAAGACCCCTTTTTCAAAGAAAAAGCGGACCTTGTCCCCACTTGTGATAAAGTAATCAGCATTTCCCTGGAGAAAGACAAACAAAGGGGCAAATTAGTGGGTCATTAACAGAGACCTGAGCTAAATACTGAGAGCACAAAACACCTAAAATCTTTGGAAGGTTTACTTTATGATACTATCTACTATAGTTCTGCTCTAATAAACTCTTGTAGTAGGGAGACTACTACTGTATAGATGGGTGACGATTTAAAGGAAAAAAACAACATACACTATGGGCCTTCACAAAAGGGCCTTCACCGTGCACCTCAGTACTTGAGGTTTTGAAGTCTCTGTAATTGTACTGGAGTGATGAATACAACTCTTGCAAAAGATATTTCCTCAGGGAGTGGTGAAGAATGTAATCTACTATGTTGTTGCAAAATCCTCCACAAGTGTTCATGTGGGGTGAAATCTTTCCATATCTTGCACTTGGTCACAGTCGGTGAACCCTCATGGCCTGATGATGGGATCTGAGTCATTCTCAAAGAGATCACTCCAGTCAGGATAGAGATTGTATAAAGGTCATTAGTCGGACCTTTGGCTCTTCCCTTTAAGTGAACAAGTGCTCATGACAAATGCCGGAATAATTCTCCCAAAAGCATAACAGAGTTACTTGATTTTCCTTTAATTTGTCACCTCTCAGTAAGCTGAAAACTTACCTGCATCTATCCATATCACATTTGATTTCAGAATGCAAAAAGAGCAAAAAAAAAAAATTATTCTTCTTTGAATTGTTAACAATTTCATATTAATGTTTAAGTTAAAGTAACATTACCTGGGTCTTCAGCTGCTCGTCATGGTCGGTAGAGAACTGAGTCCGGCAGTGATTTGGAACGTCCATCTTCTTCACTATTTCATTCATTCGTTCCCGCAGTGCTTCACACTCCTCTGGGCTGAAAAATCCTTCCAGCACAAGGTAGCCATCTTCATGGTACTGTCAATCAAACCAAACAACATCGGGTGAAAACATTACCAAGGCACAAAACAGGTCTAACCACCGTCAAGAGTTTTAAGCTGAAGCTTGCAGGGAGTGGTATTCAAATTTAATAGTTAAAGGGCACCTATTATGCAGAAATTACTTTGTAGTCATCTTTATTCTCTCGAATGTGTCGTCATTTATCCATTATTGTATTGGACAGGGTTTAAACAAGTCAACTGGATTTTCCCCCCTATTGTGACCTCATATAAGAAGAGCCATTTCCCTGGGCTTCCTCAGTTGGCAGAGCTACCAAAATGTGCCCTTGTGATGTCTATGATGTCTAAAACATTATACTGAAGTTTCAACTTTCAGGCTGCATGCGCATCCCTGGCCTACTGTAATGAAAATGTTTCAGTATGGCGCTGTCTAGAAGACCTTAACAGTAAATTAAATTTAATTTTTATAATGTGTGCTTTTCAAACTACAGACTATTAAGCTAAATTACATTTTTTTATTATATACTTAGGTTGTCTATAGTTTTTGGTCAAACAACTTCTGTCATTTGGTAGCACATATATATCATGAAAAAAACATTTAAAATCAGCATAACATTTTTTATACATCATATCATAAGTGCCATTCATAAATCTGGCAGTAGAGCCCAAAAGAGAGTCGTCACTGGTGACGAGATATGGATTCATCACTATGAGCCTCAGATTAAACAGGAGAGTATGGAAAGGAAACATCCTCAATCAGATAACCAAGAAAAAGTTCAAAAGCTTTCAAAAGTTCATCAGCTGGAAAATTGATGCTTCCAGTTTTCTGGGATTCTCAAGGGCCAGTACTGGAACATTATCAGGAAAATGGTTCAACAATCAACAGTGCTCATTACAGCGAGATGCTTCTTGAAGAGCTGAAGCCTAAACTTTAGACGCAGAGGAGTGATATATCCAAAGGGCGCCGTAATCCCGCATGACAACGCACTTCTGCCCTACACTGTTTACTCTCTGCAAAGATTTCTGTTCCATAGGACTTTCACCTGTTTGGTCCCCTGAAAGCAGCCCTACGTGGATCAAGATTTACTTCAAGATTTTAATATAAAATATATGTATAATTCCAACTAGCTCTATATAGAATGTGTCCTCCAGCTTTTCATTTCATTCCAACCACTGTACTTAAAAAAAAAAACTACAAAAACTACAGAACTGTAGAATTCCTAGATTCTGATTGGTTAAATGCAAAACAAATAATAAGTTTGTCCATTTGTTTTTTTACTATCCTAGAAATTGTAGATCAGCTCAATAGTTTACACTTGAATAGTGGACTTTTTTCGCATTTTTAGAAGAAATCATTGTATGCGGGGATGTTCAAGTCAAACCGGGACTTGTTGTTTCATGAGCAAAATAAAAGACCCTAACACATTCTGTTAGTCATGTTGCTAACATGTCTCCTGTTACTGCACGGTGGCGCTTATGCATCAGGTTTTGCAAATGCGTGTCCTCATGAATGAAGGCGTAAAGCTGGCTGACATTTACAGAAGACATCGCGGACAGCACAGTGATGAGACTATTAGCCGCAGTAAATAATAGTGCAATAGTGCAAACGTTTTAAAGAAGGCTGTACGACCGTGAATGACGATCCACCCAGCAGAGGTTTCAGCAGTGACGAGGACCTGAGATAGGAAATAATGGATCCTGGATCAAGCATACTAAGAAAACTTTCTACACCGGGATAAGTGCATTAGTGTAGCAGGGGATTACATAGAGAAATAAAGGTAATGTTTACTCACATAACTGTGTTCTGTTATTCTGTACAATGAAAAAGTCCCAGAATTTACGGAAAAATTCAGGGCTCTCTATTTTTTTGTCACTCCTGTTTTCCTGCAAAACTAAAACGATCATAGACATGCAACGTATCACTATGACAAATTGCCTACATCTAGAATACAATCACCATGGAAAGTATAAGCATTTTAGTTGTGAGGTCTTTGCTGACGGAAAGCTTGACTGGTGAAACCCTGATTTTAATTATTGAAGAATTATTTGTGTGAATTCCAGGAATCTGAACTGAGGTGTGAATTGTACTATTTATACATGAATTCTATACTATTCGACTTTTTCAGAAGGGTTTTTCAGTGTCCTGGGCCCCTTTCATGATTCTTGTGAAATTTTCCGCAAATGGAAAACATATGCTATACATCTTGCTGCACACATGCATGAACTACAACACAATGCTGTTTTAAATAAACAGGTCAAATAAAGCTCGCTAACATTTTCATGTTGTGAAACTCAGAAAGGCCAGGCTACTGACCAGTAACACTTTGTCTTAAAGCAGACAAAGTAAATTTTTTCAAATTCTTCTTATTTTAAGGCGTTTTAGACCCTACCCTCATAAATACAATATCTAGTTTTGTTAAAATGAATGAATAAATAAATATTTAATTATTTGTCACATGTACCTTACAGCACAGTTAAATGATTTTTTCGCACATTCCAGTAACGAAGCTGGGGTCAGGGCGCAGGGTCAGCCAGAATACAGCACCCATGGAGCAGACAGGTGCTCAATAGTGGCAGCTTTGGTGATGCTGGGCCTTGAATCCCCCGACCTTCCGATCGTTAACCCCGAGTCTTAATTGTGTGAGGTACTAATGCCTTTTAAAAAACTCCCATCTACAAATCTGGTGAAATGACAGTAGAATCAAAATCTTGCCAGAAACTAGATAAATTTGGTACAATTTCCTAATATTTAGCCACCAATCCAGGGGAAAACCAATACCACCAATACACACCAAATATAATTTTGTCAAATTACAGTTTAAAAAAAAAGGGTGATGCAAATATGTACGTGGGCTTCCTCATTCTTTATATGGTTATACTTCCCTTGGCTCCCTTCTGTTTCTAAGCAATGTGTGAATAGGATAAACACTAAAAGATCTAAAAAAGAAAGCAATAGTGGCCTAGTCAAAGTCCAGACTTAAATCCGAGTGAGATGCTGAGGCATGTCCTTAAACAGGTTAAACCCTCCAGTGTGGCAAATAAAAACAATTCTGCAAAGCAATGTGAAAGACTCATTTAGCATTGTCGCTGTGCACCTCCAGGGTCGAGGGTTCAGTTCTTGCTTGGGGTCTGTGTGCATGGAGTTTGCATGTTCTCCCTGGTTGGTGGGTTTCCCCTCAGTTACCCTGGTTTTCTCCCACAGTCCAAATACATGCAAATTGTAGGCTAATAAGCGTTTCCAAATTGCCTGTAGTGTGTGAATGAGTGTATGAGTGTGTTTATGTACGAGTGCTCCGTCCAGGGTGTACCCCACCTCGTGTCCTAAGTCTCCTGGAATAGACTCCAGGCCCCCGTGACCCTGTATACAGGATAAAACATTATAGATGATGAGGAGGTATATCTCTATTTTCTGCGAATAAACCAGAGAGAACATTCAGACACATCATACGTGTGGTGAGTCTCTGTCCTGGTCCAGTGAGCCTATCGAGGCCTTTTAAATTTGACAAGTGTCCAAATGCCCCCCCATATTGTACAGTGTTTAAATTGTGCATCACAGTTGAGAAAATTTCAATATGCCGCCATAATGTCACAATTCCAAATCAGGAACTCCTGAGTGGTTCATTTTTGTTTTTCATTATCTTTCAGCAAGGAGTAAACAAACAAAACAAACAAACAAACAAACAAACATACACCACCATTGGATAATTAAGGATTGTTTAAAGCACTGAACTGACAAAAAAATAAATAAATAAAATGGACAAACTAACATGGTTCATTTATTCATTCCACTTCTCTAACTGCTTTATCCTGGTCAGGGTCGCGTTCAGCACAAAGTCCGGCCTGACTTTGAAGTGGAACTGCTTCATTTCAAAACACGTACGTTACAGAGATTGCGACAATGACGTCATCGTTTTCTCTGTCCGCGCGTGAACAGTGAGCGTTCACAAGCTCCCCACTTTTACTCGGTAAACCAAAAAAACTATTTGGCTTTCGAGTGGACAGGAGGAGAAACAAATTAAGTTTAACATATGGACGAGTTCTTAGACCAAAAATGTTTTGATACAAGTTGTTAAAACGTTTTTTTTTTTTTTTTTTTAGAAGAGTCGTCGAGAATGTGGCTTTAACTCACCTTTTGGACCTCCTGCTGTGTTAAGACATCCATACTTCTGCAGTCTGAGTGTGTGTGTGTGTGAGAGAGAGAGAGAGCACACCCCAGTGCAGTTAGATTTTTGTCCAGCTGTATATTCTGTACATGCAAAAGTAAAAATGATCAAAAGTCATTCTTACACTTTTTTTTTTTTACCTTTGACAGATTGCTGTGGTGTAAAGAAATCAAACACTTGAGAGTCTGCTGTGTTCCACAAGGGGAGGCTCAGTCACATGATTGGACCATCTGCAGCCCACCTACCAGCCCAGGTCCATCCCATGTTTGGGGGGGAAAGAAAAAAAAACTGGCCTAAGATCAGTTCCACTCCAAATGAGTTTCAAAAAGATTGAGTTAGGCAGTAATGTATTAAGTTCAGGATTATCTAACCGGTGAAAAATATATATCAAACAAATTATATACAGAACACCTTCCCCAAACCTTAAACTTTCAATATACAGTAGAATATCAGACAATTTGATACAGTTTATACAAGAAAAAACATGGTTGCTATGGTTGCGAAGTAAGGATCCGTACATCTCAGGGGCCCTTTAAAATGCTACAGCACTAGGCAAAGTTTTGGCTTCACCGAGGTTGAGAACCGAGGATTGTAGCCCCTGACATCCCTGGCAGATTTCTCACTAACACAGGAACAAATACCAATACTTTTCATGTCTGTAATTGAATTTAAAAGCCCTTAACACAACAGACAAGTGATTTCCTTTCATGTGAATTTTTAGGTTTAAAGAAAAAAAAATAATAATCATCTTGTTCAGTGAGGAATAGGTGACAATAGAGAAGATGCTATCACAACACCAGATCATTCTAAAGGTGTCTTATGGCTTACAATCATTTTACTGTTATGATTTTATGGTTAATATTAATATATCTTATAATCAATATAATTAATCATCTTACATCCTATATAAAACACCTTTGAGCTTGACCAGGACCACACAATCATGTAATGATCATGGTCGTTAAAGCATGATGATCATGAGCATGAAATATCATTGTCCGTTTTTTTTTTTTTATAATATCCAACAACACGTCCAGGGAAGAGCCGACACTGCTTATTATAAAAAATATTGAAATTCTCATAATTTTAAGTAATTTATTGGATAAGTAATAATAATAATAATAACATTCCAGCCATGTTATTATTGATTTTTTTTTAATGATTTTAATAATGGACATTGTTGCAAAAATAAAAATTTGGTCCTAAATTGTAAAATTTATAAATGCAAAGCTTTATCAGTTAGTCCTTGAGGTGACCTTGAAAAGGTCCCTAAGGTGATAAAAGGAAAAAACTTGAGAGGAACCAGACTCAAAAGGGGAACACGTCCTCATTTGTGTGATACCATCTGTTAGGAAACTTTAAAGAATGTAGGTTTTGACTCACCTTCTTGACGTCCTGCTCCGGTAAAAATGTCCATAATGAGGAGATTGATGAAGTGACTAAGTTTGTTTTTGCGACTTAAACCAAAAGAAAAAAAGGGTCATTTTGGTGCTGTGGCAACCTTATTTAACTGCTGTAAGCTATAAAGCCATGCCAAGAAAGCTCACTGGATTTAACTGAGAGAGTGAAAGAGTGATAAGCTTATCTAGGTGAAGGGATTTCAGTATGTCAAACCTGATTACAGTGTAACTATAGTGACTGCCTCACAACTCTAGTGCTAGTAATCCACTAACCTGTACAGATTCACCATTTCCTCTGATCTTACACACCTCATTCAATCGATCAATATTTAATAACGAACTGATCTAATGGATCAGGTGTGAGGCCAGCAGGAAACCTTACAACTCTCCTGAAGTGACCTCGATTTAGGACGAAAGCTAACGCTGTGGTCGAATCCACATAGCCGACTTGTATCCTAATGGGGGATAAATGAAAGACAATACAACATATAGGATATAAAAACATAAGAAAGAGTTTATTCTAATATTCATTGGTTACACGCATAGTCTAATTTACATTGCACTGTACTACAGATATGTAACTGTGGGTTTAAGACTTGTAGACAAGGTGATCCAAGACAACTTGATAACCGTATTTCATGTTAAAGTACAAAAAACATTATTATTATTATTTTTTTTTAAATAATTCATATATACAGCTCTAAGGAAAAAAATAAGAGACCACTGCAATTTACCTCAATGTCATTAAGAGGAAGATGGATGGTGACAAAGCTGAGCTGTTTGCTGTTTTATATTAACTTTATAGTGGTATAAAGTTAACCAACAGCAAAAATGTGAAAAGCTGGTGGAGAGCATGCCAAAACGCTTGAAAGCTGTAATTCCACCAAATACTGTTTTAGGTTATTTAGCCAAAGCATTAACACGATTTGTTTACTAATTATTTGCATTTTGTTGTATTTAAGTTATTAAATTTAGCTCTGTAAATACTGCATAATCTTGGGTTATTTTGACGTGTTGTGATGTCATTTCCTTTAAATATACACTCTAAATAACAATAGTTACTGTTTATTTTGAATTTAAGAGAAATATTGTCAGCAGTTCACAAAAAATGAAACGAAACTGTTCATCTCACCAATACATGCACCTGTAAGAAAAAGAAGAAAAAAAACATAAGAAACTGATTATGTTGCAGCGTTCTCTTTAT
>JAOVVA010229227.1:0-20748 GCA_028565275.1 Leiocassis micropogon | reverse complement strand
TTGACCTTGCATACATGTAAACCTGTTTTAAGAGACTCATTAAGCAATAGTAGCAACCTTTAAAATGGCATAATAGGCGCACTTTAAGTATATTTGTTTACAGTATGTTTTCTTTATGTTATTAAAATTACTTAAAAGTCTTTACCTCTCTCTGCGCATATGCCTCGCCTGCAACCACACCACATCCCTAACACATGCTAAGAAAAACAATACAGAATAACAGATTGTGTTTAAATTAATGATTTGTTGATCGGCAAAAATGTTGTTAGTTTGAATTTGGTGTATGAACTTGTGGCTGCTTGACATCAAATTTTTTTTGTCAAAGTTTGTTGCTAATCTGCTAATGATGTATGCTAGTTCATGTTTCATGGCTACAAACACTGTCTCAATCAATTTGTTTCAGTGTGATGTCCTCTTGCATTCATTAAAACCATCGCTCGTTGTCTTATATTTTGCTTCCAAAGAGCCAGACTTTCTTGCATTTTTTAAGGTAGTCGTTCCTGACGGTCTTTTTTTTTTTTGTTGCTAAGAATTATTCAAGCATAAACAAAAACCTAACTTAAGGCATGAATCAGTGAGTAACAGGTGCAGATTATGATGATAGATGATGATATACTGGTGATGCTTTTGTTATACTGCTGAAATTGTTACATAAACAAAATTTTTTAAATTACAGGTGTATCTTTTGACACTTTGAAGCTAGTCACAGTAAAGCATGGACGACACCACAAACACAGACACGAGGTGAGGTCTTACTTGAGGTCTTGATTTAGAAAAATGGGGAAGGATGAGAAATGGTAGGGAAGTATGTGAAGGTGTGTCTGTGCAGTTCTGGTGGCAGTGCCCAGCTGGTATGTGGGCACAGGCTGGTGAACGATGATGGTGGGCAAAGTAGCAGAGTGTGGACAGCAGCTCCTGCAACTCCACGAGCCTTCCTCCCGCTGACCTGTCCAACCGGCTCCTCCCAGCTCGCCATTGGGTGCGGCCTCAGGCAGGAGTCCCTGTTGACTTCCAGCGGCTGGGTGGCTTCCCTGGCTGGGAACAGGGGCCTTAAGGTGGACACGCAGCGGCCTTTTTCCCCCTATTTGGCGGCAGGATCATGAAGGCTGTACAAGTGCGAGTGCCGCGGAAGTGGTTGCTGCTTTTAGTTCCCTTTCTTTGAAGTCCCTGGGTCACCCTTTTTTTAACATCATTTTGACATTTTTAGCATCCGCTGCACAACTATCCAGCGCCAGACCAGACCACAAGCTACACTCCCTGCCTTTCATGGGGAGAAGCCCGTGATAAATTAGCGTTGATTACTTTGCAGCCATGCCCGCTTTCAGCGGCCCCGCCCCTTCACACACCTGCAGAAGGGGAGGCCGCCCACCCAGTGAGCCTACGGAGTGAGTGAGGAGCGATAACAGATTATAGTGCACGTCCATCACTGGCGCACACTGTGACGGCTACATAATATAATTAAAATTAATATGAAGAAATGAGATAGCAAGACTTTTGCACAGTACAGTTAACTTTGAGTTACTAAAGTAAAGTGTTGGGAGGAACTTATAGTATATAACAGGTTTTTATCAGACTAGATGCTGCTGTTGTTACGTGGCGCGGTATGGAGAGCCACACCACGAGATGTTGAAATGTTTAAAGAGCCCTGACACAAGGCTTCAGAGGGGCGATCTGAAAAAGGAGTATGTAAGAGTGCTTGTCATTCGCACGGGAAGACCTCCACCATCTATGTGAGAACGGACAGGGATTTGGAAACTTGTCCCTGATACCTTGCCGGTGCTACATAAATGATCGCACGAAGTGCCGAGGTATCGGGACCTTTAAATAAACACGCCTTCAGATGCGGCTCATTTAGGCTGATTGCCTTACGGCAGCGTTGCCTGGCAACCGTGTGTATAAATGGCAGCGGCTTTGGCTGTTCAGAACTCCACGTGGTACCAGCCTGCGGATCTGCCCGTTCTGAACAGTTTATGCGCGGAACAGTTTATGCGCAAGGGGCAGAACCACGCATAAATTGTCCAGAACGGGCAGATCAGCAGGCTGCTACTATGTGGGGTTCTGGACATGCAAAGGCACAGCCATTTATACACATGGCTGCCAGGCAATGCCGCAATCAGTGTGAACACGGTGGCATATCTATATTAGGGTCCTGATACCTCGGCACTTCTTGTGATCATTTAAGGTAAGGTATCAAGGCCAAAGACAAAGCAAGCAAGCAAGAAAGGAAAAGATAGAAAGAAGGATAAATAGACAGATAGACAAAGTGTGCCGTTCAGAGACAGAGGCAAAGCCCCAGCCTCTGCCTGTGTAAGATGCCGGCGAGAGCGAAAGGGCAGGATAGAGAGCGGCACGCATCAGTCTAGCTTGCACGCTCAGTTTAAGTTAATAGCGCACAGCACAAAAACATATAACCCTCTCTCATAAATCCTCTGTAAGGGCAAAGACCCGAGAGGATCTAAGATTTTATTTTTAGTTTCCAGAGCCCCGTCCGTTCTAGCGTAGAAGGCGGAGCTCTGTTTATTTTGTGTTTTCAGTTTTCTTTTCTTTCTTTTTTAGTTTCTAAGTAATAATCCCATGCCATCTCCAAATGGGAAGGTCTTCCCGTGCGCATTACTCTCACCACCTCCTATTTCACTGACCTCCTCTAAAACCTTGTGTTAGGGCTCCTATAAACATTAAAACATCTCATTGTGTGGCTCGTGGTGCAGGTGTGATCAGATATTAAAAAGTAATTAAACAGCAATATTTCTGTAGTGCTCTCCAAGAGATATGTACCCTCTTTCAGCTGCTCCTTTTCAGGGTCACCACATCGGATCAAATTAAATAGGGTCCCCACATTTTGGTTTTGACACCAGATGGCGTTACTGACCCAACCCATTCCAATTTATTCAGTTTATTCTTACTGGAGTGATGTGTGGTCCAAACAGAGGGTGAATGTCTGACCCAGCAGGAAGTACCAGCAATTTGTTGGCTAGAACCTGCTGTTGCTGTTTGACATTGAGAGGTTGCAACTCGTAATCTGCACATTATTCCCCTTCCATGACCTTGTCTAATGGATAAGTTTGCTAAATAATGAGGAGAGAGAGAAGTTAAGACGACAGAAGAGCACTCTGCCACAGAGTGCATCTTTCACTTGAATAAAATCCTGTTGACAAAAAACTACTTTTTTGTCTTGCATCTTTGGCAGGCTGCAATTCCTAAGGCCTTGACGCCTGATGGACGCTTCCATCCACCATACATCTTTGGGTTCCCACTGAGTCTCGCACATGCCTGTGACCTCAGGAAAGTGCTCAGAACCTTTAAATGCCTGTGCCAGCCATCACGGTAAATAAAGGTATCGACCAGATCCTTTGCAATGTAATAATCATGGGGATAAACGACTTTGTCCATGAGACACTGTAATGCTGAAAGAGCCTTGAACAACCCAAAAGAAAGTATTATGAATTGGTCTAAATCGAACTAAGTGGAAAGGCCATTTTTTAACTATTTATTATGTATATTTAAACATCTAAATATTTATTTATTGTATGTTAGAATTGAATTCCAATAGCTGAGTGCCCCTGTTATACAGTCAGGGTTTTCATTTCTGCACCTGTTGAAATCTCTCCCAACTTAGGTGCCCCAATGTGTGAAATCTTGCTCTCAGGTCAATCTCATGGAATCTTAGGAAAACCAGTCCCACATTGCCATGGCATGGCAGGATCATCATGTGACCTCATCCTGACCAGTGTGATGGGGACATGGCTGTGACCACAGTTGTATTTCCTGCTGGAGCACTCACAGACTGCACCAGGCTCCAGATCATATTTCGGCTGTGCTGCTCTATATGCATTGGAAGGAGCCCCTATACTGCTTTTGGTGGATACCAATGAGGGTGGCGATGAGCTGTGGAAACTGTGGTAAGTCCATGTCCTCTTCACTTTCAGGCTTTAGCCATTGTTGCAAATAGGTTCTCTGTAATGAAGGAAATATGGATGCAGGCAGAATGATCATCTGGGCTTTTATCATAAGATAACATTTAATAAAAAAAAAAGTCATATCCCAGTTAGGAAGCTGGGGTCAGAGCGCAGGTAAGATAAAGAACCCCTGGAGCAGATAAAACAAACACATACAGATACCACTGCAGTCTGTGCTCGACTCTCTCTGTTTCTCCTTTCACTCATTTCCCCTTTTTAATCTTTTGCTTAATTCACTCCAACAAAGACCCGTCATTGCCCCACTACTGACCACACCCCTGCTGCCATGAACTACTTTTACTCAAACCACTATTATAACTATGATAAATCTTTTCTGAGCTTTGTATTAGTGTCTCCACTAATATTTGGTATACTCTGCCGATGTTTTTAATCTTTATCCCTGCACTGTCATGGTTATGCATAAAGAACATCTTCAAGTGAAGCGTGTCTTACAGATAAGCTACCCACACTCTGTCGTCCTGATGAATCAGTTACAGTAATTTTTGGCTGTTTTCCTTGCAGTGGAAATGAGGTCAGAGCTCTGCAAAGAACAGTGGGGGAGGACTTCTAACAGACCACATGCATGTAAATAAAACATTTTATACTTACAAATTACCTCAAACGTACAAAATTGTGGGCAGTTAGTATTCATTCTAATACAATTTGAACATTATGATTTAATTAGAATGATTGTTATTTTTATTTTGTTAATTACATCTAAACTTTAGGCAAAAATTGATCTACAGTATACTGTCTCTATCTAAATCCATCTATATAAGACGGTGTATAATGAAATCAACAACATCACTAATATGACTTCATAATCTTCAGTCGGTTCAGATGCTGCAACTACTTCTTAAACATGCAACTTCTGGAATATTCAAATATTACACAAGGGTGTATGGGTTCATGTCATGGTGTTGAGTGAATTTCATGGGACTTGCAGAGGACGCCGTTCATGAAATTGTTACATCAGTTTGTGCCTGTGCTGAGATGAAGGATTTGTCTCTACTTGTAAATTTTACATGTGCGTTACGGAATTTTTTAAAAATATATTCTGTTGTCATTCTCTTCAGTCTGAATCACAATAGCAATTTAATCCTTTCAAAGCTTGACACTTTCTGCTCTGTGGAACACACTTTAACAGGGTCTTGTTTAAAAAAAAGACAGCATTTAATTAATGTCTTTATTAGGTAAGACATGTGCTGCCACTGCTTTCATCTGGTTGAATGAACACTGAAACATACAAGATTAATTATATCCCATCACTGGGCAACCCCTTTGTTTCAGCAGATTTTTGCTGTGTTTCTAACTTTAATTCAGTCCAATTCATTTCAATTCCATTCAGTCTTTTATCAACAGACAATAATATATATTTGTTTCTCAGACACATAATCTAGGAGTTATTTATTTCTGTCTAAATGACTTTCGAGAGAGAGAGAGAGAGAGAGAGAGAGAAAGAGAGAGAGAGAGAGAGTGGTTAGTGAATATCTGTCTTGGAGCTTCTATATAAAGTAATAAGAAGAGCTAACTTGGAGAAGTGGACATTTAGCAATATTAAATATAACTAATATTAAATCAATGTAATCACTCTACTCCAAATGTAATAACACAATCCAGTCTACAATATAATATTAAAATAATTCACTTCTGTGTTGGAACACTTTGCCCCAGGCCATATCACACTACCTTGTATATTACCTAAAGGTTATTATGCAATACTTGCAATACAAACGAACATACAGTACAATTCAAGTGTGCAACTCTGTGCTCACTAAAAATAAAATACCGGTTTTCTAATTTTTTCCTCACTTGCATCTCACCCTGATTGAGCTGTATGCTTTAATGACAGTGACCTCTCCTGTATTGTATGCGGCATAGCTTTTGGAACACAACCCCTGTTGCCCATGTAATGGAAAGTATAGGTAGGATATGCATACAAAGTATAAGTCCTCATTTCGCCAATCTCGCTTAAATAGTCAAGGCTCTCCATCTCAGTCTTTGTTCACAGTGCATATCTAATACAGTATGCACTTTGAACAAAGGTTTACTGTACCTGGCGAGGGCGAGTAGTAGGACATTTTTGCACACTGCACATGAGCCTGTGGCTGACGATCATAACTTACTCAGAGAAATAAAATAGTGACCCAATCAAATACAGTTAAGAAGTGTGGGACTGAGTCACCATAAATGCATTGCATAAAATGAGTGGCACTTTTGTAAATTTATGTGTTGTTTTATGAATTACTTACAATCCCTAGAAGACTGGACTTGAGATGAAGGTTTACAATTTAAATGTACTCATTCTCTATATCACATGTCCAGGGTCATAGGGGGCCTGGAGTAAGCCCCAGAGAACTCGGGCAGAAGCTGTCTGGACATAAGCATGCACACAACTGCCAATTGTCAAAATCTCAGTTAGCCTAATTTCCATGTTTTAGAACTGTGGGAGGAAACCAGAATATGCAGAGGAAAGCCACCAAGCATGGGGAGAACACACAAACTCCCCACACATATACCTGAGGCCTGAATTGAGCTCTGACCATGGAGGAGCAAGGACAAAGTGCAAACCACTACACCACTGTGCCTCTCAAAAATTCCATGTTATGGAATAGAAATGAAATTACAAATGTTTGCACCTGCTCTTCCGCCCCACAAAATGCTTTTAAGCTGAACTAGAATAGCAAACATCCATGACACTAGTCCCTGACCTTACAAAATACCCTTGTGGATAAATGAGCAGAAGTTGCAATAAAAGTTCCAAAAGCCCTTCCAAAAGATTGGAGGCTGATAGAGCAGAAAAGTGGGACCAAGTCTGAAATAGGATAAGTTAAGATGGCAGGATGACCAGAAACGTTTGGCCAAATAGTATAAAATTAAACAAATTGTAACACGGCCGCCTGCACAAAGGCACAAACTCCCGGACGACTATGCAGATTCATAGACAGGCATGAGTGGCAGACGGGTGTGGTTGCTAGGCAACCCTGCCATGTTGGCACTCAAAGCAAATGTGTTACACCTGGCCAGTAGATTACCTAAGCCCTAGAAACCAGTGCACCATGTGTGAACATTTAGATAGCACCAGGTCTGGGAGTGTTGCTCTGTCTGGTATAGGCAAAAAGTTAAAGAGAAAAGAGAATATAAATATTTATATTCATATAAATTTTTTAATATTTATATTTCAAAGGACACACAATCAGCCCATGTCCCAATGTTGACCTCTAATATTCGGTGGCACCATATTGGAGCACCATCTCGTAACACAAGGGATTATAATAGAATTATAATGGGGACAAATAAATTTTGCAATTTGAAAAGTTTGCACCTATGTGAATTGACGTCTAGGCGTGTCTACTCAAGGGTGTAGGTTGTACTGTAGGATGACTGAATGTTTACACTTGTTTAAAAAAAGGACAATAAACATGAGTAGGGAAATATGAAAAGAACGAAGGCTTTGAATTATCAGAACTCTGGCATTTGTTTGCCCAGTCTGTCCAATAGCTGCTCAATTTTGGCACTATTGAAAATTGTTTGAAAGCCCTATTAGAATCCATCCATCTGTCCACTCATTTATTCATAGATATGCACTCATTGACCTCTTAGGAGCACCATACTAATACTGACTACTGCAATGTGTCCTATTGCTGTCACATGAAGTGGCTACCAATAAGGATATTAACTAAACAGAGAATCTTCTTGAGTTATCTTCTTGTTTCTGTAATTTAAAAACATTATACAGCCCATTGCTCTAAGCAGAGGTGATTCGAGAGTCTGTTGGGGCCCTAGGCAAAAATTTGCAGAGGGCCTCTCCAACCACCATTATTTAAAAAAATAAGAAATATGTTTTTCAAGACTAAGGGTCACCATATTGACCTGGGAGATCAAGCATTCGCCTGCCTTTGCCTGTTGACAAACACCGTCTCTGTAAAAACTTCTTATGATGTAGGAGAAACCCCACATACTGTATAAGAAAAATCTGTAAATTCATGGGAGGTTTAGCAGAGACCATTGTCACCTACTACTGCTTCTAATTTTCAAAATCAACCAAACATAGCCTTAAGTTTCCAAATGACTGCTGAAGATGTATGGCTCATCAGCTTTCCCACCTCAAAAAAAAAAAAAATGTGGTCATCTGCTTCTGCGTAGCTTGCAGTATTCTAAGTCAGCAAGTCGGTGGCAACTGTCTGCCAGGGCCTCTCCGGAATAGGATGTGTGATCATTAGCACTTTCAGGTTAGCAATATGCCATTCTGAGCACCTGCTACATGACTCTACTAATGTCTTTATCTGTTTGTGTATTCCTGGCCAAAATAAAATGTCACTGGCTCACTGCTTGCATTTCTCTATGCCCATGTGGGCCATGTGCATGCATGAAAGCATTTAAACTCTGAGTGAGTGTGGCACAATGATTTTTTCCCCCCCATCTTTTAAAAGGATACCATCTGGCTCTGGGATTTCATCACAGTGGTTTCCAGTTCTTCTTTATTGAAGGAGACAGTTTTATTAGCATAACCTTAGGGCCATATTAATTAAAAAATATCCCCTTCAATAATGGATTGTCTGTTGCAGGCCAAAAAGCTGCTTGCTCATAAGGGGTAGTGGTGGCTCAGATCTTACAGTTGATCACTGTGGAGTTTTGCATTTTAAGCTTAACTTTATTGTAAGGTGGCTCCAATTCTTTGATTGCCATAATTTTTTTTTGGCCAGGTTAAACTTGTCTTGGACTTGACAGAATAGCCCATTTCCTGCTTTTCTCTGGTACTTCTTTTCCTGGTTCTCTGAGCATGGCTTCCAGGTTGGCATTATGCTCCATATGTCAGCCATATACTTTACCATATATTGTACCATGATATGTACTGTACCATAAGCATTTCACTGCATGGCATACTGTGTATGGCTGTGTACATGACAACCAAAATTTAAATTTGAGTTTGATATCATTGAGAATGGTTGAAATACCCTTGAGCCCTTTATCTGCTTTGTCAATGTCTTGCTGGAATTCTGCCAGACCTTATAAAATTCAATATAGAAGGGTAAGGAAGGGAGATCTTCTAATCACAATGGCCAACATCCAGACTGTGTGTTCAGTACACTGAAAATCCTTGCTCCTGGCTTATTTTGCTGTAACACCCTCAAACATAAGGAATTGTGCTATGACCTTAGGAATGGCCTTATTTAGGTTGTATCTGTCAAGGCATGTCCGAATTTAGCTTTTTTCTATGATAACTACAGTAGTAGGTTTACACAGTCCACTGGCTCTGTTAAACAAATCAACATCACTGTGCTCTCTATGTGTCTGCAAAACCTTCTACATTGGGCACATGCCCATAATATCATACATGTTTTCTGAATGGAGTAGGATAGTTCTGTAAATAGATGGCTGTATGCGTATATTATCTTGAACATCTGGAGCTTTTTTTTTCTGCTAGGTTTGTGTCTCCATCAACAGCACTTCAGCAAATGCTTAGACTTGAATTTGTCTGCATGAATAAGTCAATAAACTCAACTCCACTGCACACCTTGAAGAAATAAACAAATTTGGTTAATTTATTGCAATTGTACATGTACAATATGAAAGCAATATTAAAATCCTTGCACAGAGTAATATAAGAGTCATTACATTATCTCTCAGATTTTCTATGAATTCGTAGCAAAAATTATTTTGTCCCTGATCTTTTCATGGCTATTCAGGTGATTTCTCTTAAAGATGCTTCAGCTGCATCATGTATAGAAGATGATTAACTAAACCAATAAAAGTTTGAAATGTAATCATTTCATAATGTAAAATGTATCTACAGTAATCCTCATTATACTCTGTAATGCATGGTCATCAATACCACATGGGCTAGTGCAGTGATAAGCTGTGCTGAGCAGGTGGTGCAGAGCAGACAGAAACAGCATAGTGTATTTCAGAGGAGACAGACAAAAGGTTTTGAGCAAATACACTGATACTCTCTACTCACCAGGTGGAAGTCAAAAGAACCTAGTGAAGGCTGCATGCAAGCTGAAATTGGCAACCCTTGGTGAACCTCCAGCCCAGGTGAGATTCGTCAGCCTGCCCAACTGTAAGGCACTGTCACGTTTGTGGGATGAAAGGCGAGGCATAATCACAGAGGTTACGATTTTAAAGATTTTTAATAATATAAAGAAAACAGAAACAAACTAAACTTGAAGCTCTGGCAAAACAACATAAATGAATAGCATAACTAAACAGATAAAATCAACAGAGTGGAACAAACCAGAAAATACTGGATAACGAGAACAGATGCAAGACAAAGGGCTGAACTAAGGCAAGACTATTTATGACGAAACTAATTAGCAACCTTGATTCAATTCAGGTGCACCCTGGGAAACGCAGTCCAAAACAAAACAAAAACAAAGTCTCTGTGAAGGAAGCACTTTATTGTGCAGACTGCGTGGCCAGACACCAGCTCAAAGGGCGTGAAGCTGGTAGAGGCTTGCAGCGTTTCGCAAACAGGACATTTGAAATTATTTGGTCCCAGTTGCATCTGCTTTTCTCCATGACTCCATGTTTGGTTAAACCATTCCACTAAGCTGGCTGTTTGGGGATGGTACAATGATGTGTGGATCTTGCTTAATCTGCACAACAACCGGCACACATCACACATTAATTTTGCCATTAAAGGCGTACCTCGGTTGGTCAGGGTTTCTTTTGGGAGTCCCACTCTGCTAAAGAGCTGTACAAGCTTTTTTTTTTACAATGTTCGTGGATGTAACTTGGAGCAGGGGATTGGCCTCTGGATAGTGCGTGGCATAGTCGACGATGATTAGTAGATGCTCATGTCCTTTTGCTGATTTGAGCAGCAACCCAACCAGATCCATTGACACCTGCATCTCGTGTGTTCAGTATTATAAGGAAATTGGCTACTACTGTAAGTTTTACTGAGCATCCTGCAGAACCACCCACAGTTCTTCTGTGGTTGTTGACTGTTGGACCCCTTCCTTTTTGTTTTGTTTTTTGCTTTCTTTTCTTGCGAACAAATATTTTCTGGTAACATTTAATTTTGTGTTGGAAGAATGATGCATGAAAATTTGAAATGTTTTTTGTAGTGACTCAATAATAATCATTTTGCACAGTACTGTCAATTAAATCCGGGAATTAATAGGGATTTGGCAGGTGGGGAACCCTAAAACCCAATGTAGTGGGTGCAGTGAAGAAAAGCACATTTTGATATGTTGAACCCTTTGAATATGTTTACCCTACATTACTTTAGCTTCCACTTTACAGGAAAACAACCACATATCATGAGCAAACTCAACAGAAGAGTTTAAAAAAAATAAGAATACGACTTTGCATGTGAAATCAGACCATAGAATGATATTTTGCGCCGATTTGAGTGAGTATCTTGATGGCATGAGCTTGAAGGAAAGCAACGAGGCTGCATCACACGGATGGTCAAGTTAACAATTTCCTTAATATTAGTACGGTTCTATGATGCAAAAAATATTAATGAAGAAAGTGAGCGCAAATGAGTTACACCCACAAGGATTTAGAAGAGCTGCGCACACACATCAAACAGCCGTGCATGCATTATAGACTGTGAGCACAGAGCTCTGTTAAAATAGGGGAAAGCAGTCATGAGCTCTGTTTAATGCTGTGCACGCTCATAACATATTTTACCTTCAATGTTACCCTCAAAGTGATGCAATACTGCATTTGTGAGCAGAAAAATATTGCATGAAAGTGCTGCTTAAAGCCCTCATCGAAAAAGAATATGTATGCATGGCTGTTTGTATTGCATGCACAGCTATCCTAAATCCTCACAAGCTTGTTCATTTTGGAATCAATCTAAGATCATTGATCATTGAGCATAGTGCACTAGATTCCTTGGTATGAACTGACAAATCTGATTATTTATTTCTTATTTTCGAAGGCGCTGAAACACTTTTCCACAATGTTCCGGCTCACTTTACCTCCTGCTACCCCGTTAAAATTCCTGTCTTCGGAAATTATAATATTGTTGGGCAGGACAACAATAACAACGAGCCTTTAACAATATTAATCAGTTGAGAGGATGTCACACCTAACATATGCAATAGGATATTGTTAATGAATCTTTTATAGTAAGCCCCTTAATTGGCAGCTGAGAGTCAACAGCACGCAGTCATCAAGGATTCATTCTAGTCACTTTAAATCTGCTCAACAGTGTTGTATACAGCGGGGGTGTTTTTTGCTGCAATGTAAGAGTAAAGTGCTAATATCATTAACCAGTGTTGCCAGGTTTTAACAAAATTTCTAGTCTGCCTACAATTTATTTGCTTTCTGCAGTCCCCATATTCAACCACTAGATGCAATAGTAACTTTGTTTGTAGAAATAGTAAAAGAAATCAGCTTTAATATAATCAGTGATGTTATTATTTCAGGTTGAAGCCCATGTACATGTCTGTCTGTCTGTCTGTCTTTATGTACAGCAGAATTCTCTGTCTGACTTATTAATACAAAGAAATACAATTTTTGTAAGGTTGAGTATCTTATGCCTTGTTTACACTAAGTTGTAATACTTTTGTCATCAGCTAAATACACTCCCTCTTCAGTAATCAGATCGGAGAGTGAATCACAGATGAGAAATCTAAAAAGCAGATTGGATTAAAACGACTCCAATGTGTTAAAATTCACTTATACCACTTCAGGGCTGTTATTTCTGGGGTGAAAATGTGAGGTAATCCCAGTAAAAATTTAACTTTAGCTTTTCTAAATAATGTCTATTGGTGCAGGTGTTTGTTACCATTGAGCAAGTAGCTTATTAGTAGCTTATTTAAAAGTAGATTATTAAATCCAGCACATAATTGTTATTATATATCATAACAGAGCATGAACACAATATTTTTACTTAATGTTTTGATTGATTATGCACTTTTGGTACAGGTTAAACTTGAGGCAGTACTACCAAAGTTTCATTAAATTCTGTCCAGCGGTTGATTTATGACATGCCCAAAGTTTGACGCATATGCAGTATGTTGTTTAAACTATCCAGGCAGTTTTGCATGATGCTGTGACAAAATCTGCCTGGACAGACACACAGACAGACATACTGACAGAAAATTTTCTGTGACTAGTTTCGGGTCCTCTGATGTATGAAACATAAGGAAATCTTTGAAAGAGCAGACAAAACCTTTACTTTTATTTCTATAAGTGATACAGCTTCTTACATCCCAAGCTGAAAAATATGTTTTTGAAAGAGTCTATTATGGGTTGTCCAAGAGATATGTGGCAGGTCTGCATTTCCCTCCATACTCACCACCAAGCTGGAGCACTTTGGTTTCATTCCATCTTTGTCGGTGGATCTCCAATTTCCTAACTGCCAGACCACAGGCATATGGGGAGGCATGTCTCAGCTTCCCTTTCCCTCAGCACTGGAGCCCCCCAGGGTTGTGGCCTGAGCCCCCTGCTGTACTATTTATATACCTATAAGTGTCTGGCCACTACCAACTCCACCACCATCATCAAGTTTGCTGACAACACTGTGGTGGTGGGCCTGATCTCTAACAGCAATGAGCTGGTCTACCTGGAAAAAATTTGAAATTTGAAGAACTGATGAGCAAGAGCAAGAGAGATACTACCAGACCCCAGTCATCAGCGGGTGCCTGGTGGAGAGAACGGACAGCTTCCGATACCTCTGTGTTCACATCACGCAGGACCTGTCATGGTCCTCTCACATCAACACTGTGGTGGAAAAAGGCCAGGCGGCATCTCAACCACCTCAGACGCTTTCAAGGTGGTTAGGAAGTTTTATTTCTGCACTATAGAGAGCATCCTGACAGGAAACATCGCAACATGGTTCGGGAACAGGACAAAGCAGGACAGTTGAGCTCTACAGAGGGTGGTGCGATCAGCTAAGCGCATTATATGCACTGAGCTCCCTGACCTGCAAGCGGTAATGGACCAAGGCCAGAAAGATCACAAAAGACCTCAGCCACCCCAACAATAAACTGTTTTCTCTGTTGTGGTCAGGAAATCGCTTCTGCTCCCTGTAGGCCAACACAGAGAGTCTGAAGAGGAGCTTTTTCTGTACAGTATTTACTGTAGACTCTCAATCACAATACCATATAAGACACTCTGATCTGCTTAATCCTGTTCTCTCAACAATAGCACAATAACCCTACTCATACAATCTATTACTTCTTATGTTGCACATTGCACATTAACACATACTTGCACATTTGACACATATTTTCACATGGTCTACATTTTGCACACTTGGAACTTTGCACATTGTTCTGCTCGTGACTGGACCTAACTTTTCTATTTCAATTCCACTGTATTCTATTTTATTACTTGTATATATTGTCAATTTTTTTTAGTTACATTTTTACATCTATTTTTTGAGTACTCTATTTTCTTTTTTAAATTTTATGTCCTCAGTGGCCGTGCAGGCATCTCTGCATATCGTGCTGTGGAGGAATCTGTATGTGACAAATAAAAGTTAAATACTGCCCATCGTGAGTTTATCATCAGCACCAAAGCATCAAACCAGTCATGGGACTTGCCCCTTTAACCCACCCCCCACCCCCCTTTCCTAATGGAGGAAATGTATATTATGCACCTTTCTCTGTAATCTGCAGTGCCACTTGTGACTCTACTGTGACCGTTACTGTAGCAGTTACAGCATATCAACATCATACGGTTTCTGAAACCACCTACATTAATATTCTGCCTTTGGTTAGCATGCCTGTGGCTTTTCCATGTGTGTCATCTTCAGGGTGATCAAGATGACCTATGCTACTTTGTTTTGTGTGTGTGTGTGTGTGTGTGTGTGCGCGCGCAATGATTTGTCTACTTAAAACACACTTGCCATATTTCCTTACATCTTGCAATAAAATCAAACTGCAGAGCTAAATTTGTAACTGTGTGGGCTGTACAGGCCAACACATCTGCAATTGTCAACCTGAGCTCATCTTTCTGTAGTCTTGCCTTCTGAGCATGCTGACTGTCTTTTGATAAATGTCATCTTTAGACAGTGGATCTGTCTGTGCTATTTGAAATAGCAAGCATTTATGCATAAATACTATATAATCACGTTAAGAACAAAAGGTTCCCTCCATTATTAATATGTCATCCTATGATACATTGAAATATTAAAAAAAAAAACTTCGAATGTAGATTTGAATCCAGAAAATAAATGACTGTTTCTTATTTAATGTACTGTACATGATGTTTTCAGTTTGATGTTTATCCTGGCACTGAAAACACACTTATACTGTAGTTAAAGGTTGCATCTGACTGGTCGTTGAGGTCGTAGAAGGTGTTGATGGGTTTTCTATAACTGAATCTCTAACATTACTTCCAACTACAGTATGTTCCACATCAGTAAGAATGAATTCATAAAACGTGTGAGCTGGTGTTTATTAATACAATGCAATTTTAATGGGTGGCAGACTGTTAAGGTGAAATGAAAGCCTTAAATATAATATCTAACAATGTAATATTTTGTAGATGACATAATACAAATAATTAACTGTTTCAAACCAATAGCGAACTGCGCAATGGTTTTGATGACTTTATAGTACATAAAATTTTTTTATACATTGTTCAGGCAATAAAACTAAACAAAAAAAACTCAATCATATTATATCAATCATATCAATTTACATCAAAAACAATCTACATCATATTTTTACTCTGAGTCCTAGTATATGGCCGTCACACCAGGGAAGAAAAACTCCATAGATGTGATAACCTGGTCATTCAGTCCTTTCAGGTCGTCAGCTGAGCTGACTTTTGAAATTTGAATTTATTTGTTTTTAATTGTCACATAATGTTGCTGAGTCTACTAGACCTGCTGAAGCAACCCCAGATTATAACACTGCCTCCGCAGAATTGTACAGTGGCCATTATGCATGATGGGTGCATCCTTTCATGCGCTTCCTATCCACCCTGACACGCCCATCGCTCTGAAATAGGGTCAGTTTGGACTCATCAGACCACATGATCTTTTTCTTTATGCTCCCTAGCAAATTGTAACTTTGTTTTTTTTTTGTCTGATTAGCCACACTAACAAGTGGTTTTCTTATGGATGCACAATGGTTTAGTCCCAATTCTGTGAGTTCTCATCACATTGTGTGTATGGAAATGCTTTCACTGTTAGTATTAAACATAGCTCTGATTTCAACTGTTAATTTTTATTTGTATTTTTTATGATGTAAATTAATCAAGAGTTTAGGTGATCTCCAGTGATTGTCGTTTAGGTCTTCATGCTTTTTTTCTCCTTTCATTGGAGACTTGAAAAGGTTGATTTTGACCATTTGACCATAACTACTGTTTAAAAAATGTGTGACTAATAATAGTTCAATAGAAGAAACATTGAAACATTTAATTCATATTAAAGTACATAAAACATTCTACATTCAACTCCACAAAAAGCCAGACTTCACTATAAATCCAGTGGTGTCAGATTTGTTGGATATTAAAAAAAAGGATGACTTGGACATATTTCTTGGTCATTGCTCTCACTAGAGTACTCCACTGGGAACTTGTCGCACTCCTACACAAAATGTGCAACGGTTGAAATGTCTGGATATATTACATATTAAAGCATTATATAACTTTGCCATAGTAGAGTCTAGTAAATTGTTTATTGCACAAACTTTGAACAACGGACTAAACCAATAATCTCTGTGGATAGAAATGTCTGGACCCTAGTGATGCTGTAAAGGAGAAACATGCATGAGTTGGCTAAAAGAATGATTATTGGTCCAGGAGAGATACCCCAATACTGTGTGCAGGGACAGATGGTGAGATCTGAGAGTTGTTCATTGTCCAATTTGGTAACCATTACACCATGAGACTGCTTTGTGACTAGCAGTAATAACACATCAGAGCACAAGCATGTTCTTTAGGCTTTGTATTTAGTTATGGCTTTCTGTACAATTGTGAGTAAGTTTCTTATGTGTTTTTTTTTCTATTTCTGGTTTTTGAAGAGACAGTTTTTTTTGTGTTTTTTTCATGTGTTCTTCACAGATTTAAGTTGACAGTATCAAATAATTACCATTTTTAGAAGCATGCATAATAAATTGGTTAAAATCATTATAAATGCCTTCATAAAAATGTATTATTTATTCAAAAAAATAAAAATAAAGCTTTAATGTTCCATTTAGTTTCATATTAACTGTATTACTGTAGGTAGATCTTGGGCTGTTCAAAATGTGAACAAAGTTCCAGCAAATTGCAAATCGCAATCATGACCTTGTCATCAACAAACTCAATGTAGCGTATGAGGTTGTATTAAAAAGTTTCAAGACTATTGTTGTAACACACCAACAGATGGTAACACAAGGTTCACACACAGTCACAGTGAGCACCGACCTTCATAAGTCAGTGTGCCAAAAGACATCATCCTACTGTATGTACTGTACATCAGGAGCTGTACAACTTGTGCTATTCTGACCATTTGCGTTATCACGTCTGCTATTTCATCATGGACAGCGAGTTAAAACAAAGAGCACACATTCATTTCTTCATAGAACTGGGCAAATCTGCTACAGAGATGTTTGACATGATTCAACAAATTTATGATGATGTTGCAATAAGTCATTACTCAAGGTGTTTTGAGTGGCACGCGCAATTCAAACACCAGTGAAAGACAACGAGAGATCAGGAAGACCTTCAATGAGCTCAACCCCCGAAAATTTCAAAAAGATTCAGCAACTTCTGTATGATTATTGTCGGAGAGCAATTCACAACACTGCTGTCATTGTCAGTGTGTCATACGAAACAGTCCAGGCGATCCTCACGTGTGATCTGAACATGTGTGTTGCTGCCAGTTTTGTCCCCAGGCTGCTGACCCAGGAGCTAAAGGAACGTTGCGTCAAAGTCTGTCAAGAACTCCGATAGCCTGCCGTGGATAACCTGTCCTTCATGTCGTGGGCCATTACTGGTGACGAAATTTCTGTCTATAGGTGACGAAACAATCTTCACAGTGAAGGAGCTCGTCATCTCCACGACCGAAAAAAAATGCGAAGCAAGTCCGCAGCTCAACCATGTGCAAACTCATCATTTTTTTCCAGCATCGTGAAGCAAGAATTTGTCCCTTGGGTCCAGACCTTTAATTGCGAATTCCACTGCCAGGTTTTAAGGCGTCTGAGGGAGGACGCACGGTGAAAAAACACAGCGTGTAAACAGAGCTAATCTCTAATTTTTTTATACCACCTCGTAAATCTATTTTCATCACATAGTGATGAAAAATGAATTTATGACGGCACAAAGGCACTTTATACTTTCAGAAAGACATATTGCCCCCTTCTCAACAATATATTTTTGTTCATGGGAAAAGTCAAATAGTAAAAGTAAAATCAATCCAAACTGTGGCAAAAACTATGCACTGTACATTGTGTACTATGTATTTTATGAACACATGGTGGACCTTCAGTTAGCAAAGTGATTCACTGTTAAAGATGACTGTGTACCGTTCATCGAATATGTATAGAATTTCTAAAAAGGTTTAAAAATTTATTAATATTTCACTATGACAGCAGCATAGACATATCAAATTCGACATCAAACTACAAACACAAATTAAGAAATTTGAAAGAAATTTAAGTGTAAATACTTACAGTACTGTACTTACAGCAGTTGTGAAGAAAGATCAAATGATGGTGGTGATGTAACTGACTACATCGCCCAGTTTCTCATAGGGGCAGTTACGCCAAAATGACAGAGTGGACTTTTTTTTTCTTCAAAATGTTATTATTATTATTATTATTATTATTATTATTACTACTACTACTACTACTAATAATAATAATAATAAAAAAATCTATTTTGTTGAAAACAAAAGGAACATATATATTTTTAGGTATTTTAAACATAATCATAACTATCACAGTAGAGTGTACCTGATGAGCAAGTGGAGGGTGACGGTGGCAAGGAAAAACTCCCTGAGATGGCAGTAAGAAGAAATCTTTAGAGAAACCAGACTCAACAGGGAACCCATCCTTATTTGGGTAAAAACAGATAGAAGGGATTGATCTGCAGTCATACTGTTTGTTAAAAGGCTAGAAGTTCAATATAACTGCAGAGGTGCTTAAGTTAATATGGAGTCCACTTTAGGAGGCTCCTATACAAAACTGTTTGTGGGAATTTCAGTCCTGGGTTATTGATTTACTGCAGTCACAAGTCATCAGAGAACAGCTGTCTGCCTCAGCCGAGTCCAAGACCATTCTTATGGTCAAATGGAACCGTCCACATTCACCACACGCATCCCACATGGACATCCATGTGACAAGATCTCCAACCAGAAGTGGGGCACAGGACGAGTCATACAGGTGCGGAGAGCAGAGGGGGTCTGGATCACTGGCAGGTCAGGAGCGACATGTATAGCTCAACAGAGAGAGACATGAAGAGGGAGAGGGAGACAGAGGGGGAGAGAAAGAAAAGGAAGAGAGATAGCAGATAGGTATGGTCACAGTCACATAATGTATAAGGTAATTCATATATAGTTTAGAGTGCAAGCAGAGACTCTGGCAGGCTTAATTATGACATCATAATTATAAGGGAGAGCCAGAAGGAAACACAGACGTGAGGGGGAACTGGGAAATAAAGTAATCAATCACTTCACCATCAACAAACCTGAGTGATCAATAAGCTTGGGGAGGACAGCATCTAAACTTATCCAGTTTATCATGCTTTTCAGATTTTTATTTATTTATACATTGTAAAACACTGCTAAAGGCATCCAAAAAATGCAAGAATTTTTGGTCTTGCTTTCCTGGGAAGGTCTTCATGAGAGACAGTTTCATCATGGTGCTTGATGGGTTTTTCAAATGCACTTGACACAATACTGTTCTTCAAAAACTTTTCCAGAAAGGCTGACCTTAAAGACTGTGTCTTAAAATAACTGACTGTTGCTGTTGTTAATTAATTACCTAATGCCATACGGTATGTGTCATTTCATAGTTTTGTTAAAATAAAAGATTTACAGCGCTTTTAACAATGGTCATCGTCTCAAAGTAGATTCACAAAAAGCTGAAAAAAATGTATGGAAGTGTGTATGAGTGAGGAACAATGTGTTAAGATAATAATGAGATTATCCCTGATGAGCAAGCTAAGGGTGTCGGTGATGGTGGCAAGAAAAAACTCCCTAAGATGGCAGTCGGAAGAAATGTCGAGAGGAACCAGACTCAACAGGGAACCCATATTTATTTGGGTGATAATGGATAACAGGAATTATATAACGACATCATGTGTGTTAGGCTGCTGGAAGTTCAGTATAACAGAAATTGTCTGTTATCATGGAGTCCAGTTCAGCACAGGCATGAGTCAGCAGGTGCAGAGGACAGAGGGGCAGAGGGGGGTCTGGATCAGACCCCCCTGGGACTGGTATTGTTTAAGAAAAGTGGAAAATAATCCAAACTTTAGTCCAAACCTTTGACTGTTACTGTACAATTGTACCTGTCTAAATGTTTGGTCATCTATATTACAATCTCAGAGTTTTATAATTTTGTATAATTATGTTCCTGATGATTGGGTCATTGTGATAAGGAGAAGGCACTTTATAGTGATATTAACCCAAATACTGTAAACTGACACTTTTCCTTTAGTGTCTTTTTGACTTTTGTCTATACTGACATTAAGGCATGGTTTACTGTATATAAAAGAAAATTCCTGAGTATTTGCATGTTATTACGTACCATAAAACTCTATGTCATCCTCCCATGAATACATTAAAAATCTAACTTTATATATATAAATATAAATGTGTATATATAAATATAAATGTATATATTGGATGCCTGCGAGATAATAGCTGATAGTGTCCAGGTCTGGCACCCCATCC
>JAOVVA010229087.1:0-20779 GCA_028565275.1 Leiocassis micropogon | reverse complement strand
GAGACGACTCGTTCATCTGAGTCATGTTAAAGATTCGTTCAAAAAGAACGAATCGTTCATGAACGACCCATCACTAGTTGTGATCGCGTGATGCGTATGCGTGATACATGATACTCTGTACTCGTAAACAAAGACTTGCTCGTTTTTCCAAGTCAAAATTAATAAAAAATCTTTGCTTGTCTTGCGAAACACTCGCAAACAGCATTACTCGCAATCCGAGGTTTCACTGTATTTGTAAAATCGTGATACTTTTGATTACAGCACGCAATAGTGGCCAGTTCATGTGTGAAAATGATTCCTCATGTTCCCAGAACCTTAAAAACTCTTTCACACGCCGAGTCCTGAAATAACCCTGTGCCACCATAGATGTCAGGTCGTCCCCTGAGCCTTGACCTGACCGACCGAGACAACCCCAGATCATAACGCTGCCTCCAGAGACTTGTACAGTGGGCACTATGAATGATAGGGGGTTTTCTTATGGCCACACAGCTGTTTAGTCCTAATCCTGTGGAGTGCTTGGAAATGCTCATTACTTTCACTATTCAACAAATCTTTTTCAACTTATTTTATAATCTGTCTTTTTATAATGAATCTATTGTTCAAATCTCCATTTTCTTTGTTTGATGCAAGCCAATAATTGGACATTTCTGAAAAAGCTATAAAATCAATTCTCCTGTATAAAAATTTTCCTCCATCTGGTCATTTAATATAATGATATTATGAAATCGAAATATATTTAGACTAGGTTATCATGTAAAAAATTTAAACTACCACACAAAGCTGTCATTTTCACTAAACTGACTGATATGCAATTTAAACGAATCACTACATCCCTGACTGGATTGGTGAACACGGTACATTATAGAGCAGCATCTGGCATTATTTAGAGAAGGAGTGTTGAGCTCAGTCCATTAGACTTACTCACATGCAGTTAACGGCTGCACGATTCTCACTAAAATGTGAGAGTGGAAATTGAATTTGAGCATGCACGAGTGAGAGTTCAAGCACGCAAAAATAAAATCAGATGACAAAATACAGTGTTTTAGGATCGGGTTTTAAAATAACGGCATACTACAAAAACTCTCCCAAGTAAACTGACGAGTCTGTTTAGGTCTGTCCTCATGCTAAACATTAGTGAGTGACAGAGATGCACAATGATATCATTTAAATTTGATATCACAGAGAGTGACAATGGCTGATCAACCGGTGCATCTTTATTACAAAAAAAATAATAATAATTTTGGCAGCACTGGTTACCACTGTTTCCTTGCACCTCCAGGGAACGGGTTCGAATCCCGCCTCGGGTCTGTGTGCATGTTCTTCCGGTGCTTGGTTCGGTTTCCACCGGGTACTCCGGTTTCTGCCACAGTCCAAAAACATGCAGTAGTTGTGATGCTGTATACAGTATGCTGAAATGTGCTTATCCTAGATTACCTGAGCCATGTAGTGCATGAGCAGTGCAATTTTTGCAATCTGATTGTGATAGAATTACAATCTGTACAATCTGTTTTAGCTATTAGATCATGTTTGACTGTTGGATGGATCATCCGAAAGTCAGACCCACTTTCACAGAACTAGTGGACCATCTGGGGATCTAACTACAGGTCAGCACGCAACAGGTTACATATGGCTTTTACCAGCTACATTTATATGGACAATATTTCTTCAGTCTAATTAGAATGATTCAGATTAAAGATTTCAATTCAACTGTTTACATGGACGCTGACACAATAAAAAATGTGCATTTATGTGCTCAGTGCACTTTTGACATTTTTTTGACGTGCAAAGTGGTTCTGTTCTCTGTAAAGCGTGTAGTTAAGCTGCTGGAAACAGAACAGAAAAAGAAGTAGGGTTTTTTCCCCTCTAACTTTGAGGTTATGTTGGGCTTCACTTCTTTTCAGATAAATCTGGACCTCATTGGTTAGATGCTTCATTGCATGTGAAATTATGAAAGGAAAAAAAAGTGAGCACATAATTATTTTTCACCTTTTGATAGTTACGGCTGTGTCCAAGACCACAGAGTCAATCTCAGCTTTCTAGCACTAATCAAACTGAATTGTCGATTATTCTCACCCAGTTTCTTAGTCCAAATCTATGAACAGCAATTTGCACATAATGAGACGTAGCATGATCTATCTAGCCCTCAGGAGCCGGTCTCCTCGGACAAGAAACAAGTGCTGGTGCTGGAACCAGTGCCTTTATAACTAAATAAAGTGCGAGAAATAACAGTAATCTATATAAAGTCTAACATCCAGAACTAATGCCTGCACACGGAGTTCTAAAGAATTTAATAAAAATACCCATAACTATCATGATTTACTAGAACTATCACGCGCAGAGCTTATAGAAGGGTTTTGCTTAGAGCAGGGTTTCTCAAGGGCCGGACTGCGGTCCAAATCCGGACCGCATGACAAGTCAATCCGGATCGAGCTGACACGGACACCTCAAATCAGCAACACGATATGTTGTTATACAGTTATGAATATGTCAGTTACTGAATGCAAGTTGCTTTTCAGTTAGACTAGCTTTGGCTTAAGCATCTGATTGCAGTCAAACAGTGGCATTCTTTCCACTAGGTCTGAATGTATTTTGTCTCAGACTACATTAAGCGCGTATGTACATTGTCTGTTAGTTATAAATAAGTTAATAAAAGTCATTTGCTTGCACACATCACCAATCGTTCTGGACCTTTCATCATAAATAAAAATCAAGATCAGGGCCTTTGAACATTAAGTTTGAAGACCCCTGGCATAGCGAGACTTTGTCGGTGAGATCTGGCAACCTTGGCAAGCTCAAATTCAGCAGGCTAGAGTGTTTGAGTGGTTGAGAATAAATGGCATGAAAAATGCAACAAAATAAAAAAAATAGAGATTTTCATTCAGGAATGGGCCCAAATATAAAACCAAACAGCAGCAGGAACATTTTATTTTGCACTACGATAGGTAAACTTTGCAAGTACAATATGGTTCAGATGCGTGCCAAACCAAACTCTGGTCCGTTATACTTCTCACAAATAAAGTTATAATGGTAGAACAATTACAACAGTCACTTACAAAGGTGTAGGTGTTACTCAAAGCACGCAATTCAGGTTGAAGAGGTTCAGCTTCAAAAATAACCACCAAAGGTTGGGAACCCTTGATATAAAGTCCAACCGGAAAACACAGTCTAGCTGCTCTGCACTGAGACGGGTTATGATTTAAAGTAGAGTTTCAGACACCGGCTCTCCCTGTGCTCCTCATCGAAAAGCACACAAAGCCCTGACAGATCCCTGTCCCAGCAGACAGTTTACAGCCGTGCCTGGAAAACTGGAGACCGACCGCTAACCCCCAAAAAAAGCAACCGATCATGGGAGAGACAGGTATGGGGAGGGAGGGGGGATGGAGCTGGGTGAAGCATTAGATATAGAAAACATGGGAGAGTAAGGAAAAACGTTGCCAGGTGTAAAACGGATAAGAGGTGGTAACAGAATGATTGAATTCGTAGTAAGAACAGGAAGTCTTGCATTTTAGCTGCTGAAAACTTAAGGCACACTTAGACAAGAGGAAAATCTAAGAACGTGATGGTAAAATGATGTCTCGTGCTTGTCTCGAGTCTAAATGACCTTCACCTCGAGCTTATGAATCTGCGAACAAAATGTCATTTCCAGAAGTGGAGTACAGTGAATGAATGTTACAGGGCTGTGCTTTATTTCTCTGGAGAGCCACTACTAATACTGCAATTTTTTTTTGTTCATTTTTTTTTTAATAAAACCTCAAAAAAAAATTACATCCCGGCTCAGAGCACTCCTTGCCATAACTTTATACTGCAGTTATTATTTTATATACGTCTGTGGGTCTGGGTTCATCAACCAGAATGAAGCTGTAGGAGCAGACTGTCATGTGTATGGGAGTGGGGAGCGCGAGTTTGAGCGACGGTGGACGTGAACACCCTGTGGGTTGCGCCAAAGCCTAACGTGACTCTGTAATGTAACCATGCAGCAAAACAATGGCCGCAATCGCTCCCCTGTTACGGCAACATGAACATGCAGCTGCAAAGCATTAGACTGAGTGTAAAGATAGAGAGAGAGAGAGAGAGAGAGAAAGAGAGAAGGTAAAACAGCATCTAAAAAGTAGATCCAGGCAGAGGGAGACAGAGAGAGAAGGTAAGACAAAGACTGAACCAAAGACAGAGACTTCTTATCTATCTCCTGTTCTCCATTGCTTATTAAACTGTTATAATTATTTTATTACCTTAGAACCTCCTCCCCTACCACTTCACTTTCTGTCCAGAAATATCCTTCACATGCAGAAATCCCAGGGTTTTCCTACACGACGCAGAGTTTGAGAAAGGTGCCGTTCGCACATGCGTCTCGAACAGGAAAGCTGTTTACACCTGGTGCTTCGAACTCTATGAATGGATTTCATGCAACAACTGAAGGAAAACTGTCACTGACACTTATTACATCAGACTTCCACTGCATTTTTTTTTTTTTTGGCAGAAATCGGGCAAATTGTGTCTCATGTTCTTGAAATGAACAATCTTTATGCATTAATGCCTGATTTCGTCTTGCGTATTTTCCAGCAGTCATGGAGTCGATTCAGTGCTCCTCGGTTGCTCTCTGAAATGCTTCTGCATACGCACTTCAAATATCACATGGTCATTAGTTGTATATTCCCAGAGCATCCCTAAAGTGGTTTGAGTGATTGGCATCTGAGACGAGCTTTACCCCATCCTCACCAGCCATGCCCACTTATGTGCAAATCACTCGATGCATTTTAACACCAGGTTTGAACAAGGTCTCCGTGACTTTTCTAATCTGAGCACACATACGCTCTGTCTAATTAATTCTAGCTGCTCCTATTAAACACAAGGTTTAAAAGTCAAGCCTGTATAATTCAAACATCAGGCCTGAAAAGTGATAGAAGAAAAATTACACCAGTGTACAGCTTTATTTAGGAAAAAGGGCATTGACTCTATTTTTCCTCTCGCTCGTCACTGTGTATACGAAAATAATAACATTTATTCCCTAGTACAACAGCTTTGCTCACAAACTCTGAAGGATTACTGATGAGAATTTAGTCATCACAACTACTCGTGCCTATAAATCAGCAATCCAAAAGAAATGTGTGTGTTACGCCTGTTAGTTTATTAAAAACATCACAAGCTTCACACACTAATGAAGCTAGGACAGAACTAGCAGACACATCTAATCCATAAAAAGCAGGACATCACAGGCCAAGTCTGACCTTACTGCCAGAAGAGCTTTATAGTATCTCGCAGTTCTAATACGCTCACAGCTCAGACGGCTCTGAGGCTGCCAAAACAAGCAAAGTCTCATGCGGCTGCTGGATCGGTTATAAAAATCACATCGGTGTTGGATTAGAGCACGCCGAATAAGTGTGTAAATGATGACGAAATCTATACGTGAAAATATTTAGGACAGCTGTAACACACCAAGACAAATGAATCTCAGACATGCGATGTTTTCTCGCCTGATTTTTAAAGACCACGGATTATAACGTATAACGTGACAGACGAGCTTACACTTAGAAGTCTCAGAAAGACATGGATGTGTCCAGAAGAACTCTCACACACTCACTCATCGTTTATACTGCTTTGTCCTGTACCCAGAGCAAACCCACCAAGTATTCCCTGTGCAAAGACCCCGAGGCGGAAATCAAACCTGGACCATGGAGGAGCAAGGCGACAACGCTCATCACTAAGCCACTGTGCCAGCATATGCATATTAGAGTTTAGAAATTAGAATCTAGGTACACTCATATTTTTTTAAATAAAGAACTAGACTAGATGTGGGAGATCAACACCATCTAACAGGAGCGAATCCACCCAACCCTGGTAAACCAAGAATGGACACATGGGTGGAACAAACAGGGCCTGGCTGTTGGTTGGAACTAACATCAGTTTATGGCTCGGTGGTAGGTGTCTTGCATGCCATGGGGAAGGCCCAGGTTCAATTCCCACCCAATACCCAAAGTACAGCCACAGGATGCAAAAAATGGGAGGGTTGCATCAGAAAGTGTTGCATCAGGAAGGGTATATGGCATAAAACCTGTGCCAAAGGTGTGTGCAGATCAAATGTGGCAAACACTCAAAGGGAGCACCCAAAATGTATATTATGCTCAATTAGGAATAAAGAGACATTCCTGTACATTTGTCATTAATAAAAAATCTAGCTATGAGATAAAATATTTCTATTGTAAAATATGGGGCTCTATGGGGATTGAACACTTTTGGAGCCAGCACCTAGTGGTCATTTGCGGAACTGCTCATTTCAAAATAAGAAAAATACACAACCGTACACACAGTATGATACGCAATGAAATGTGTCAACAACTGTTTGTGATCTGTTCGTAAGGAAATAGAATAAGAAGAAAGATAGATTTCCCTGCCATAATAGAAAAAAATTGCACTAAAAAAACTGTACAAATACACAGATATAAAATAGAAAAATATTACATTTATGATGCAAAATGAATAATGTATAAAATGCATAAATTACATGCAATGTGCAATATCAAATGAGTATATAGATCTAAGTTTGGCACTTCTGCATCAGACTCATTTTTCAGAACTAGAAGTTGTTCCACTGCAATGATGGAATACCAGCAATGAAACAAAAAAAACCTATTCGCATTTTCTCGCTAACAAAAACCAGTTACTTGTCATTTATTCTTTATTTTTGTTCCAGAACTTAAAACCTGTTAGGCTGGAAGTTTTTTTTATCCAAGTTTTTCACATTTTCCAGATCTTTAAGAGAATTATGTCTGCTCTACCACCACCTCACACGTGATTTATGTAAAACACCAACAACATGCATGGCAGCTGAAGGGGGGGGGTTTCGAAAGTACCCTAAGATTTCCACTAAAGCATAGATGAGATCTTGCTAGAATTGTTGTCATTCAGAGATGAAAGGAGTGTGTGTGTGTTTGGGCGCCCAAACGTCCGCATGCCTGGATACCCTTTTCGGTGAAGATATATATTATATATGTATTTTTAAAAAATATATTTTTTTATTTATTTTTCTTGATTATTTATATATCTTTTATCATTGAGCACTCATAAGGAATGGCACTCATAAATCATGCATTTCTAAAATGCATGATTTAAAAGTGAGAAATAGTATATTTCTAATTTACTAAGGGCTCACTGCCCCCTACTGGTGAGATTAAGCATTGACAAAGATGCAAAAGAGCGTGTCTCAGAGTGTGAGTAACTTGTAAGTGGCACTTGTATCCACACTCACCTCAGGCTGAATGGCTTTGAACACTGGAGCATCCATAAGTGTGATCTGCCCCTACAGAAAAAAAAGGAAGTGTCAATTAAACGTCACACGGTTGTGAGTTAATTTTCACATGCTGCAAGTTGTGACCAAATTTATTAAGTGTGTTTCCATCATCTGGGTGATGAGAGAATTGTGCTGAAGCATTTGCTGAATGTAAGTCAATTAATCACAGGCTACATCACTCAGTCTCTGTGCTCTTATGTTCTAAGAGGAGGTACGACTAAGTAACAGCTGTATAGATAACCACATCTGCAATCTCCTAACAAACTAAAGGAACTGTAACCACTAATATCTTTATTTGCATGCAGTTCAAAGTCTTTTCTGTATAGTTAAGTAAAGCCTTTGGGTTAACATGAAAGTCATCATAATTTACACCTTAACAATAGACTTTACTGTTAAATTCACACGTATTAAACAGCCGGTTCAGAAACAGAACAGTTTTCTCACACAGAAGAATTGCATCATTCTCAAATCAGGCTTTTTTTCCTTCTTTTACAGCACAAAAATATATTTGTACAAAATAGTAATTCCCCATCCACTTCGGCAGCGACCCCTGTGCACCTGTACATTCATACACTCCACCAATGAGACAGAGGACAGGCTCCTATACACTCATACGCACTAGTTACACCCATAATGAGCAGAAAAGCATCTCAGATGGCGCTTGCTGTCAAACATTTAGATGAAAGTAATATTTAGATCATTTAGATGTAAGATTTTCCCCTTTTTACCCAAGGACAGGAATCTAAGGGTGTTTTCCCATTAGGCATGATTGATTTGTACCGTGCCCAGGAACGAGCAGTGGTCACATTGTACGCTGTCTTTTGTTCTTGAGGATGCTTGCATCTTTATACTCTCTGATACAGCAGGTGGCAGTATGCACCTACTTGGTTTGTGGGCCGCCATTAAACACAAAAGAAAAAGAGAAAAAAAGGAAGTTAACTTTCGCGCTTTGCCTAATATATTATTGACATTTGGGTAAAATTGCTTTGTATGGCTTTGTAGGTCAGAGGATGAGATTGGCACGTGCTGCATGCACACGAACGTTTTAGAGGAGACTGATGGCACTACTTCTGTTCTGCTTCTTTGGTTCTGCCCAAGTACGCTGTACTGCTCCAGGACCACTTTTTCCAGTGGACTCGCGAACGGATCCCGAGCACAGCATGATTGTGTTCACACTGATTAAAATGAACCAGACCTTGGGATCGAGTGTTCTCTTTAACGATGTGAAAACACCCTAAGGCTAAAGTTGGAGCAATGTTTCAACATTTTCTGTGTTCTGAGATGTACTTCTGCTCACCAGGGTTATAAAGAGCAACTGTTACTGAACACTCACTTCAACTTTAAGTACACATTTCATGTATCTGCTCAAAAGCACAGCAAATATGTGTATTTTTATTTAACTACATTTACATAGCATTCGTTACCTAACGACAGCGGCGTGTAATATTTAAAACCCCACCTGCTGACTATTATCCGCAATTGCCTTTCGAACGCGCTCACACGAGTGTCATAAGCGATATTTCTTGCAAATTTTTCAGACAAAACAGTATTTTCGTTAATGTCTGTGTATGTGTGTGTGTTTGTGTGAAGTTTTCTGTGTAAGATGAGAAAGGGGAGACGGGAGGGGCTGAAAGTAAGAGTCTCCTCTTTAGTTTCACACACACACACACACACACACACACACACACACACACACACACACACACACACACACAGCGCCTGCGCGCATAGATGGAAACGCTTATCAGTTGGGATTTATTATTACTTTTTTTTAAAAGGTAAAGTGCAGGTTATGTTTTGTTTTATTTTTACTTTATATTTTGTGTTAATAATTTTTATGTATTTATTTTTTTGGGCTGTGGAACGAATAATTTGAGTTTCCATTATTTCTTATGGGAAAATTTGGTTTACGAGTGTTTTGGAATGCGAGCCCACTTCAGGAACGAATTGTGCTCGTAATCCGAGGTTCCACTGTTTTTGTAATCAGAAGCGGAAGAGCACATTCATAATCGGGAAGACAGCGAGCGATAGAGATTGAGAGAGAGAGATTTTTTCTTTTGAAAAGGCTACTGTGAGCTACTCAAGTAAATCCAAAGGTGAGTACTTTTGTACATTTTCTCAGGTATACATTTAAATGGAGGACGTCTATATTAACCTGAATAATATTACTCAAGCCTAGTATTTTACCCAAATTTGGTTACTATAGACTTCCTGTCAACTCAATCCAGTTGGGTTTTTCTCCTCAAAAAGTCTAGAGACTGTTGTTATTGTGTGAAAATCTTGGAACTAGTTTCTGAGACCACCCCAACTGGGACAAACAACCATGCTGTAGCCAAAGTCTTGAGCTTCTGATGTCTAACTGAGTAATACAGATACTCTTGTCACTTTAAATCTAACAGGATATGTGTATGATGTGACACATTGCACTGCTGCTACATGATTGGCTTGCTGGAAAAACCGCATGAACAAGTTTATCCCCAGTTGTGCAATAAAGCTGGGTTAAACAAGAGCATCATCATGGTAAGGGTTACGGTGTCTCTGGTGCCAGATCTCTGGAAATATGCCCAGAATGGGACGCCATGCAATCATCTCAGGACATCATGCACAAATATATTCATGTACTTCCTCACATCTAGTGTAGGCAAAGGTTCTACCTTTTTTTGACCAGTGAACCTGGAATGCCTATTCTGGGGATGTATGTAATGAAGGGACTTTAAATAGCTCCAAGACTGGAGAGTTTGAAGTGGAGCACTCCAGACAACAAGAAGGCACTGCAGTGTGAGTGAATTACATCCAGGCTGTTTTAATTATTACTGAGACGAGGCTGACCAAAGGGAGGGGCAAGTATGGAAGCGGTAGGACAGATCGGAAGCTTTCGTATAGCATTAACTGAACGACGAGATTGTTCTGATTTCTTGCATGAACAGGTGGGAGTGTGATTAAAAGACACATCTAGCGCATAATTATTTGTTTGCAGTGGGTCACAACATCTCTCTCTCTCTCTCACACACACACACACACACACACACACACACAGACACACCCTTGTACCCACAAAAAAAAAAAAAAAGGGAGTATGTCTTACTGCATATTCCTCCGGCGTGACCTTTAACACATCAAAGACAACAGCGTCGAAACTTTTCTTCAGCTCAGCCGAGCCCTTATCACTCAGAGACTCTGAACTGCTGCTCTTCTGAGAGACATAATGAGAGGCCAGACAGAAAATCACACAGGGCTGAAGAAACCCAGTCTGCTCGTAACTGACTCTAATTTCAAGATGATTTTAAAAACAGAATTTGTCATTGGCGAGTACCAAAAATACAACTGACCTCTGAAGTGATAGCAGTGCAGACACTGGGTTGGCCATTAGGAACGTCCATCATTCCCAAACCATCAGGCATTAGCGCAGTAGCTTCACCATCATCATCTTCATCCTCATCTGATGGAGTTTGCCTGTCTGGCAGTCTACAAACACAGAAACGACAGAAAAGAGTAATCATGTATTTTTTAATCATCCATTGGACACCTGGAAGTGTTCCTTTTTTTTTTTTTTTTTTTGCAACTGGACACCAGTCTAGTACCAAAGGTTCCAGTCATATCCACTTTTAGTACCATGTAAAGATTAGTATCCATAGGATAATGGTGCTGATTAATGAATTCATTATTTAATAGACCTTTATACAGTGCTGTGAAAAAGTATTCCTGATTTTTGTTTTCTTGTTGTTTGCATATTTGTCACTCTTAAGTGCCTAAGAATATCGAACAAATTTTAATAATGCACAAAGAGAAACTGTAAATACAAAATATAGTTTAAAATTATTAAGGGGAAAAAAGCTGTCCAAACCTGCCTAGCCCTATGTGGAAAAAAAAGGAGGGGCAAATACTTTTTCACAGGCCTGTATATGTTTAGAGAATTTTCCAACACAGCATGAATTAACAGACCTACTTTAGTCTTCTAAAACATTTTGTTAGTTTTGGGCAGCAAGCAGTGAAACCTTTTTACAAAATGAACTTGTATGTAGTTAACCCTTAAACCTTCTCCTCAGCCTTTTGGTAGAGCATGTTTTACTATAATTACTGAAAAACATTTGAACCTTTCTGATTGAGGAATCTCTACCTCCCGTTTCAAGCGTTCAAAACTTCACATCACTTTTTATGACTGTAGTCAGCAGAAAAGCATCTCAGAAGGCACTTGTGGTTAAACCTTTTGATGGACATTAACAGAAGGAGACCAGATCAGGTTTCTCCCTCTTTATCCAGGAAGAGCAATCTAAGGCTACACTGAGGACGGGCTCATACTTCTGCCATCTATCTCCAAGTTCATTTTGTCTGTTCGAAGATGATTTTCTATTCAATATGGTTGTAAAGACTGACTGATTTAGTTTGACTTAGACCCTTCATCATGACTCATTTAAATGGTTATGAAACAGTCACAACCCCGTAACCTTTGGTGTGGTTTAACAGGACAAACTCTGGGGAAAAACCTACACACCTATTTAAAAAACCTACACACACAATAACTGGTGTGATGGCCCTTTGCTTAAAATTCAGTCTTGTACATTTTGTGCAGTTTTATGAGGAAATGAGCTGCATAGTTTTACTTAACATCCCGCAGAAACAGCCACAGTTGTTCACACCTGTTGTGGTCACACCTGCTTCTTTTTCCATGCAGCAAAACCCAGAAGCTTTCTTTTTGTTTTTGTCTTATAAGTGGTCTTTTATAGAACATATAATGTATAGTGTATAAACAAAAAAATTTTTGCTGGAATATTTATGTTTAAAAATCAGATTATTTTTTTTTGTACTGACTTAATAACAAAGTCATAAAATAAACAGGTATAACAGTTTTTTGTTATCCCTATTCATTTTTATCCCTGTTTTTTTTTTGTCAAAAAAAAACAAACAAAAAAAAAAACATAGGGTACATAAGATTTTTGCACGCGACTATATTCACCTGGAACTGGATAAAACTGCATATGTAACAGCAAAAACACAGCATTTGATTTTTATATTTCTGTATTTATATGATGTTATAAAGGAGCAAATTAAGACTCTTTCATTTCTTAGTTAAAAAATACCACTACCTAGATGATCACAAATGTAATTACTGTATGCTTTATGATATTAATAATTACTAATATTGTATGCACGTTTTAGGGGAGGACCGTTATTTCACCCCCACAACAAAAGCAATGAGTCCAGACTGAATCAGCAATACATAACTCTAATAAAAAAAATTTTTTTAAATGCCAGCGTACATTAAATAAAACTCAGAATGTCTGAATTATTTAAACACGCACTCCTGTTCAGTCATTTCTGGTTTGCGTTTGACTGTACTGACTGAATAATTAAAGTGTTTGCCGCACTAGAAATATTTGATGGTTTCAAAAGGTAAGAAAAGGTTTAGTGAGTACAGGCTAAGATTTCTAACACAATTTCTCCACCTTTTGTTGGTAATTTCCACAAGTGTACTAAAACACAGTGCTAATTTGGAGGGGCCAAGCCCTTTTTTCAATAATTGTATATTCAGCAGCACTTATAATATTATATGTAATGCTGTCAATCAATTAAAAACTTTAATCTAGTTAATCACGGTCATAGTCTTTGATTAATTAAATTACTTGTATAATAAACATGCAATGCTGGAATAAAGAAATGCATGACACACAGGTTAGTGGAAACAGATTAGGCAGTTTTATTATACCTCAAATATTAACATTTAACACATGTAAAATGAAAATCTCTCAACTGGGACTGGCACAGCATGCAGTGGCCGGGTAGTATGCGGTGTGGCAAACCTACCGACAGCGAGGCTCGAACCAGGATCCTCAGATCTGAAAATAAACAACCTAGAGCCTTAGACAGCGATGAGCCTTAGATGAGCCCTTGATTTTATCCAAACTTCCATCTAGAAGCTTTCTATAATAAAGCTTGCCGTTCAGCACACCAAGTGATGTTTCCTCAGCCATCTTATTATCTGCGTTTAAACGTGCCATTACTACACACAGCTGGGTAATCTGTTTCCTGTGATGCGATTATGGGAAGCCATTAGGATCAAACATGGTAATATGATTCATTTAGAAATTTTAACGCAAATTATCGCATGGATTAAGGTGTTAATACTGACAGCTCTAATTATATGACAATTAATGACGATTACTGTTTTCCTGGTTATACACCTGGTTAAGAAAGTCATAGGAACGAACAGAAACGAGTGTATTAAAGAGAGAGGAAGAGCAGCTGGTCATGTGGCTCTGCAGGCTTTAGTGTGTGTTGGCTCAAGCTGAAACACCAGGTGGTGAAATTTGCATTGCCTGAACGCTTTCCCAGTTCTTATCCTAATCAGAGTTTCTGGTTTTTTTTTTTCTCCAGTACACTTGCACACACACACACACACACTCACACACAACTCACCAAGTCAATGTCAGATAAGCATATCGACTGCTGTTCCGTCCACGCCGCTCAGCACAATGCTTGCTGTGTGAATATTTCCACCGCAGGTCCTCAGTACAAACCTGAAAAAGGAAAGGAAAAAAAAACGATCTTATCATTATTCAGGGAAAAATGCTCACTGTACACAGCATATCCACAAGTAATATGATTCAACACCATCAAACAATTTCAAAAAGTCATACTCAGTCATTACCACTAGGTGGTGCAGTGACTTCATAGAAAACAGAAGGGGATTAAGGAGCAGCTGCCTGCAGAGTTTGCCTTACGGTGTGAGAGGTCACAGGGTTTACCCAAAGCAGAGAAACACAAAAGCAGACAACCACATGAGACCCTGTGGGATAAATCAATACGATCGAGCGTGCCGATACGATGTCCGAAACAGTTCCATAGATAAAGCATGAAAGCTGAGCAACACTAATTACTCTGACCTGTGGGTCAAACGCAACACTTATCCTGTACAGTTCTCCCTTGTGTTTATGTTCATTTACACGATGGTGACAAACACGGCACTAACATGCAACTGTGACGCAAGCACGTCTCACACGATTACAATCCACGGCTGTCTTTTCAGCACCCAAAGCTGTGAAACGCTCGTTCGCACCAGCTGAGCACATCATGAAAAATATTTTTATCGAGAGAATGTGAAGCACATTTAAAGAGACAGGAAGTCAATAAGAAGGTTGGCGTATATACTGTACGCTGCGTCAACAGCATCATAGAACTGTTACATCTGTTCTAGGAGATGTGCTTTACTGTATGTTCCTTATCCTATTACTGCACGACAAAGTTTGGATGTAAATGCTGAAACAATAAAGTCCAATAAATTCAGTCTGACTAATCAGATGTTTCACATTGTTAAAAAGAAGAGAGATAACAGAAGAACATTTTCTCAGCTCGGCACACATCGACGCTGGCCAAAAATGAGTTTTAGATGCGAGAACGTAGGATTTCCATGGAGTTGCCATGACGATGAGAGACTGGGGGGGAAAAAAGCAGCCTGTCATCAGACATGCAGCAGGAAACAAATCACAGACTGAAACCGGGCCAAGGCAAAGGGCGCTTATAAGTTTTCTGCATAAATGCCAGCGACTCAGACCATTTGTACTTCCATTCATACGTGATTCAGAAGCTTTCAGAGGAACAGGAAGGAACTGAGGATGGGATTCAATCCACAAAGTGCCAGTCTGCTGACAGACAGAGTGTGTGAATGAGCGCTGCGTGCA
Organism: Leiocassis micropogon; assembly: GCA_028565275.1. Taxonomy (NCBI): domain Eukaryota; kingdom Metazoa; phylum Chordata; class Actinopteri; order Siluriformes; family Bagridae; genus Leiocassis; species Leiocassis micropogon. Next base: position 5,818 of record JAOVVA010229087.1, on the reverse strand, counting down.
TTATGCTGCATTTAACTTTGCTCAGAATTCGTTTTTTATTGCCGTCTTAGCAACAGATTAGGAAGAACACACAAATATGTTCAGATTTGATTTTTTTATTAGCAACAATCTGTCCACATAACTATGATTTACATTTATATCCTCCTTAAATCAGCAAAATGTTCAGTCAGAAGAGATGGGACTCACCAGGGAGAAGCCGATTTATCACATTACGATATTTAGGAGCAGATATGATTTGTACCGCGATTCGATAAATAATAAAGTATCATGATTTTGCAAATTATCTGTTTTTCTGCCTTTTTTTAAATTAAAATCTTATTTTATCCTACCACACAAGAAGGTGAATAGTTCAGACCGCCCCTGTAGGATTAAAAAGGAATGACACCATTTTACCACCTCAAATGCAAAAACAATGCAGAGAAAAGTCGCATAAAGCTCAGTAAACTACTACGTGTTTACATCATCTCACTCACTCATCATCTATAATGCTTTAACCAGTATACAGAGTCATGGGGGGGCTGAGAGCCTATCCCAGGAGACTTGGGGAATAAGGTGGGGTATACTCTGGACGGAGCGCCAATCCATCACACACACACGCTCATTTACACACAACAGGCAATTTGGGAACGCCAATTAGCCTAAATCTGCATGACTTTGGACTGTGGGAGGAAACCGGAGTACCGGGAGGAAACCCACCAAGCACTTGGAGAACATTCACACTCCATGTACGCAAAAAACTAAGACTTGATCCTGGATCCTGGAGGTGAAGAGTGACGGTGCTAACCACTAAACCAACATGCCGCCACATTATTAATTCATCAAAACAGTTCTGTCTGAATGCAGCATTCTATCCAAAAAAATGCGATAGGTTCTGTTACACACCGATAATGGTTTCATTGTTGCACTATTTGTTTAAAAAAATAAATAAAGCATAGTGCCATTATTTTTAACACATTGTGATTTAAACTGATATGCAAATATTACCTGTAATATTTAATATTCAAATGTTTTCATCAAGGCTAACAGGAAATAATGGCACAAACATTAACTTCAAATATTAAAGCCAATATTTATTTAGTACCGTAGAAGTTATTTCATGAAAATAAATAAACAAATACTTAAATTATTGACACACACTACATAAATTCCCGACTATGGATAAAGCTCATGTAATAAATTGCAGCCTTTTGCAACTAGATAACTGCACGGGTCCTTATCGCAATTCAGATTTTTATGCAATTAACTGCAGCGCTAGTTTCCGACACTGTAATCACAACAAACTCTCAAACACCTCTAATCAAAACTGGAGTGCAAAATCCACTCTTCGTGCAGGGAGCATGTTGAGGCTAGAACAAATAACCAAGAAGATGATCTTGTTGAATTAAGAAATGATTAAAAAACGTTTTTTTTTTCAAAACGTTACATAGTAAGCAAGAGGAACAACTGCAGACAGTCTGGAAGCAGTGATTAATAAAGTACTTAATAATATTCTAAATAAAAATCAATATATAGCTGATAACATATCGAGTTTCTATCTGGTTCATTTCCGGCAGTTCCGTGACGAGATAAAATCAATATAATTCGAATTTTCCATTAGTGGCATGACTTGAAGTGTTACTAGATAGTCACAATGATGCAAGAACATAATGTGCTTTAAATCACTAAGACTCATAACAATGAAATAAAGACACTGCTCTGAATTTTGTCAGTAATTATTACCACGTACACCAGCAGGTGTCACCACATAAACTACGCCATGTGTTACAACGCACAAGCAAACTAAACATAGAGAACCTGGTTTAAATACAGCGCTAAGCAGTTGCTGGATTTACTGTCCTTTTCACTCATGCATTTTATTTTCCGTCGAGCCTGGAGTTTTCAATTCTAGGATCTCGTATCACAATGTTTTTATTACAGGCCATGTTGCTCAATTCTGGTCAGATTGGATTCGCACCTCATGACGTGTCAGTTTCCTAATTACAAGCGACTTTTGTCTGACTGTATCGTGGACGTGTCAGTCCTCTGAAACAATACGCATAATCGAACTTAATCGATATTAAAACATGTAATATTTGAGCAACCGTTTATTAATTTTAAAAACAATGGATGTGAATTTTGCAAAAATAGGCTTGGGATTTTGCTATGGAGATCGGCGAGAAGTTAGTCGGCTGTGTTTGTTGACATCCAGAAAGAGGAAGAAAGCCAGATGCATCACTTTAGCTGTTTTATCAGCTGTTGCTAGCACTGCTAGAAGTTGCCAGTGCTAATTGATTGACATCAGCGAGCACCCCACAAGTTTTGTAATTATCTCACGTTTTTGCACTGGAAGCACGGCCTAAAAAACATCTGACATGTCTGGCTGCGTCTGAAATCAGCCTGGTTTGCAGGTAGTCCTGCATGAAGACATGCCTTGCATGCATAAAGTGTTAGTCTGCAACTTTTGAGTGTTGAATAGACGGGGGGGAAGAAAAGAAAAAGAAAAGAAAAAAAAAAACGGACTAGTTTTAAAACCTGCATGCAGAAAAGTGATCCATGGAATTGCACAAAAGTGAGCCATGTGTCAGAAGGAATTCTATCTGAATAGGATTTAAGGATTTAAGGATTGAAGGAGTCAGGACACAAACCTACAAACACACACCCTGTGCGCTCACCTTTAATCATTCAGAATTTTTTTTCCCCCTTTCAGATTTTTCCTCCGCTTAGAGCACATAGTTTTGACGTTAAGTACGTGTCGTTGGTTTAGAACAAAGCTGGTACACAACAGGAGAGGAGAGCTGTTAGAGAAGGTTTCACACTAGCCTTATTAGCCTCACTTCTGCTCATTCATGAATCTACAGCTGGATTTATAACAGTTTCACTGGGCACTATAAGCACATCAGTATAGTGCAGTTTGCCTTCATGTAGTTATTCCATTAATATTATTCTTATAGGTTCAGGGAGAATGTGATTGTGCAACTGAACCAGGTGCTATAAATGATGGAAAAGAAACCCAAGCCTCAGGAGTGGATCTTGTCTGATTCAGTTACGGTCATTTCTTAAGACGCAGTGAACGCTTTTTCCATTTTAACAATACAGATATCACAGCTCGGGGTATCGACCAAATCTGAACACTGATGCAATACCGAGTTCCTCATGAAAACATATACATAATTAAATTGTATATTATATCTATATTTTTTTTAAATATTTAAAAATGTACAGATAAGGATCACCACCTGATACGATATCACGATACCTAGGTGACGATTCGATTAATATTGTGATTCTGTAAGTATTACAATTTTTTTTATATTCCGAGACCATATTACATTTTTATGATTTTGTTAAGTCTTATACACTTGGCTTTGTTCAGAAGCTGAATTAAACATGAATAATTAAAAGCGCCTGTTCTTTATATTATTAGTTTCCTCAGTTAAAAAAAATAAACTTTTAAATACAAGAGCTTAACATCTGCCTTCAAATTAAATTAAACAAAAAGTTACATTTCTAACAATCAGCATGTATCACCATCATCCCCATAATTATCATTCCTAATCAAACATCGCAAAGAATTCACTCATACCACACAAGATGCCAGTGTGTGAATAGTTTAGAGCGCCACCTGTAGGATTATAAAGAAACCGATGTTTTACTGCCTCAAATACTTCCAAAGTTTTGAGCGCATGTTCAGGAGTCGGCAGGTGCGCAACAGCTTCTAACGAATGTGTTTTGAAACTAACTTGCATTCATGGTTGTTTTGAGACTAATTCGCTCGGAGAGTTTAGAGAAAAAAGCCGATCGGAGGCTAACGTCATAAAAATGCATTTCTGCGGCACCACTAAAAAGCTTGTGCACTCTAAAGAATCAGTCATGTCTGAAAACCTGCCAATTCTGGTCACTGGCTGATCAACTGGTGCATCTCGATTATTAACGCAATAAATCATTAAAAATTTTTATTTTGGAGTCAAATGTGGCGATACATGAATCGGCACATAATAGAATCAAGATACATAATCGATTCGTTCCTCCAACTCTATTGGTTGGTTAAGTACCAATCTGAGTACCAATCTGAGAGAGACTCATCAAGACTACATAAAAAAAAAAAAAAACATTTTAGTCTCTAAAAGAGGAGTAAAGAATGGCATCTACATCAACCTGAAACAATTCATTCTCAACAGAGGAGCTGGCCTTAGACATCACTTATCACCCACTAACCAGCAGTTCATTGATTACTCCTAAGGCGTTTCACAGACACTCATACCCTGACTCGGGTGACCCTAATGACTCCCATAAAGGCCGGGTGGAACAACATCACACAGGTTACCCTCAGAGTGTCAACGACTTAATTATATCCCTGACACTCCAAGGAGGCACGTTAAACCTGATGAATGCTTTTGGATTAGAGGTGAAACATCTGCAAGAACTTCCTGCGGGTTCAGGTGCCACAGAACAGAGCAGCACCTCTGGGATAAACATGATGTGGATCATTTTAAAGGCTGAATCTAACAAGTTTAAAACAAAGTACAAAAAGGGCACACTTTACACGGGGGAAAAAGTATTTAATATGTCATGTGCGTCAGTCTGTCTGCTACACTGTAAGCTCGACACAAAAAGTATAAAGCATATTTGATGACCCAGCCGTTTATCTCCGTAAGGTCTGTGCGTCAATATTGACCTTTAGACTGTGTATGGAGTAAACAGATGCTACACACACACACACACACACACACACACACACACACACACACACACACACACACACACACACACACACACACACACACTTACTCGGTCAGCCTTGTCGAATAACACACTTGCACACAATCTGACACTACAGATTCTCTCTACGGATTATACAGCTTTACTTAGGGCTGAGCGATGTGACAAAAATATCTAATGAAATTGATAAAAAAATTATTTAAAAAATGTATACTAAAATTATATTAATTAGTATTGATATTGTTTCCTCATTTTTAAAAATAGCTATACATTATATTATTTGTTTCTTACAGATAAACACATTTCGAATACACTTATTTGTCTAAAAAAAAAAGAAATCTACACATACTACATGGAACACTAAAGAATGGAAATCTGTAAATGTACAAGTCTGGTTTTTCAAACAGTTTTGGGCAGCTTTTAAGATTAAATACAAAATTTACATCACAGCAGCTTCCAGTTATTTTGTTTGTTTTTTTTAAATCCTTTTAATCTTTTTTTAGGTTAAATATTGATTTTTATACAAAAATAAAACTAAAATCAATCACTGGAAAACTAAAATTATAATTTAAATGACGATACTAAATGTCAGCTTTACATCAGCTGATTAGAATTAAGGCATTTAAGGCAATTTTTCGGATAAAATCTATATTTACCTTAAGGAAAAACTATGTAATTCCAAAATAAAATTCTAACCTATTTATTAGTGTTTCACATTTAAATGTAGTTTTTAAACATAACATTTTTACATTGTGAAAGCAGAAGTACAAAATGTAAATCATACCAGAAGCTCCTAGTGTGTAGTTATTATACATTTGCTTTATTATAATGATTGTATTTATCTACAATATCTAGAAAAGGGCGGACCTAAGATCCTTAGAGCTCCCAATGCATTTGTACATCCTGCACGTCTGTTCAGAAATTCCTACACTGTGCAACAAACATGGCACAAAATTTCGAGTCATAGTAGCGGTCCACATGGAAACATGATGTACAGTGTGTGCTAGAGCACAAGCACAAGTCACATGTCGACTGTAAACCAGGTCCTTACACAAAAATCACACACACACACACACACACACACACACACACACACACACACACACCCACACACACACAC
>JAOVVA010228875.1:1796-20808 GCA_028565275.1 Leiocassis micropogon | reverse complement strand
GGTTTGTTCCACTGACACACAGGCCCTCTGCAGCGCAGCGTCACTGAGGCGTGATACACACACACACACACACACACACACACACACACACACACACACACACACACACACACACACACACGCTGCAGGCGCTGACTCAGTGCTGTCCAGCGAGGATAAAAGCCAGGATCTGGCAATTTTGTCAAAAGTGAGTTTAGACACATTAGGGGTGAATTCTGTCATGTGGATCCGAGCGAGAGCTCAGCTGTAATACAGACAGAGGGAGGGAGGACCTGCTGCTGCACTTAAACACACTCTTAAGCCCCTGCAGGAGAACAGCACACCGACAATCTCTCTCTGCCGGACGTGATCCTGATGCTCTTCTCCTGCTGTGACTCGTCTCACCTCCACACCTGCCTGATTCATCCTGCTGCTCCGCTCCTCCTGCTCCTCCATCCTGCACTCGTGACTCATCTCCTGCAGATGTGAAGAATCCTACATCCTACATCCACACCCGACAGATCACACTTCCCCAAAAATCACACTTTCCTGCTCCTGTGGGTCAGTCAGAAAAATCTCAGCCCAGCATCTCGATTCAATTCACACGATGCGTTTATCACCAGACTCCTTTCTCACCCAGCAGCTTTACGGGAATAAAAGTGCTGGAAATACAGTAGATCTGTAAAACATATTTTAAAAAAATACAAAGCTTTAACAATTTGTCCCCAGTGGTGAGTGTGGTGAGGAAAACTCCCTGAGACGACATCAGGAAGAACCAGAGAACCCAGACTCAACAGGAGACCCATTAACGTTTTAGGTGATAACAGATAGCACGACCTTAAATAACCCCATTCTGGAACTCTGTTGTAAAAAATAATAATAATAATAAATTATTTGGTGTGGGTTTGGTCTCGAGAGCAGATATCATGAGCCAATCATGGGGGTCTGCAAGCACTTTCCTCCCTCACTGTTAGCCGTCACTGATGGGGGAAACTCCCCAAACGAGGTGGGTGGGAATTGGACACAATTCAATTAAGGAGAAAATGTATAAAAATCTATTTAAAGATTCCAAACAGTATCATTGAATCGCTTCTGATCAGATTTTTAAAAAAAAGTAATAATAAAGACACTTAAATTCATGATCCACATGAGTCATGACTATCAATATTATTATGATATACGGTCATATATTTCATAATCCAATCACTGCTTATCATTACTAAAACTTTCACAGTAAGTCCCCGATTTACGGACGAGTTCTGTTCCGGGAGCGTGTTCGTAAGTCGGATTTGTTCTCAAGTCCGAAAAAGTAAATCTTATACGCCTTTGACACGAAATATACAATGTAAAGCATAAAAAATGTGAAAAAAAAAAACAAAACAAAACACAGGTTTGGTGTTTTGGTTCCACATTATACACTCACAAGACTGCTCATTTAAATCACTGCTCAGTTTAAAGTCTTACTGCTTTAGAATTGCCTCAGCTAACTAACTGCTCTCGAGTTGAATTGCAAATAGTGTAAAATGGAAGCCTAGTGACTTATTAAGTGTGTAGATTCCCTTGTTCCGCATACACCAAGAAGTGCTGTTGTTCAGGGGTTAGAGAAGGATTTGGGTTTTAATCTCCTGAATGGGATTTTACTCTTGTGAAATGTAACAGTGTTGTCTCTGCACCTTTAAATCGCGAGGTTAATCCTGGAAGCCATTGTGTCTTAAAGCTGTTTTCCACTGCATTGGACTGTGAACTTTGTCTCACTGAGGAGTTTCCGAAATTAGGATTAAATTAGGTCTGTTCGTATCTGTGGAAATTCGTAACTCGGATGTTTGCAAGTCAGGGACTACCTGTAGTGGAATGAAATGTTTTATTGCACAGTACTCCTGTTTCATTTTAACTGGTTCTTAATGAAACACTAGGTTCAGCTCGCTTAGTTCACACTCTCTGGGTCTTTACAATGAATTGCATATTATTTTCCATGAACTAGATGATGATTAAAAAAGGTGATAAGGTCATAGAATACCTTCAGTCTTTTTTAACATTTTTGCATTTAAATATCACGTACTTCTCGTCATGTAACGATCAAACGTGTGTAATGTTATAAAAGTTGTCTTCCTGCCCTCAGGTGTGATTGTGAAGTTGCGTCTGTGCTCCTGTTATTTGTAAAACATTTAAGTTAATTACTGCAAAGCCCCCTGGGACATGAAACTCACACGCTGTGTTTTTATAGGTATGATGTCATATATAATGAGCGTCGAGTTCCCTTTTCATAACTGATCTACATCCTGAACATCTATAAAGGTGATCTGTGACAGCGAATACTGTATCATTAAAAATGTACAGAAAAACTCAATGCTGTGTATTTTTTTTTTAAATTTAAAATATTCATATCTATAGTTTTAGATTTAAAACTGAGCAAAATGTTCTACACAAGACGTTTTTTGTTTTTTTTTGGTCATTACCCCTACTGGTTTATCCTGGGACACCTGCCACGCCTCCTTCATTAGCTCCGACATTAAAGTAAAAACTTCTACTAAAGTAAAATAAAATATTCGTGCCGTCCTGATCCTTCTGCATTTTCCTGTAATATATTTTTCCTCGATTTTTATATTCTCCTTCGCAAATTCTATTCCTCTTTAAATGTATGTACATTTTATTACTGCTTTATATTTTATGTATGTAAATTTTTCCTTTACATTTAATTTTAAACTTTTGTGTGCGTGTGTGTGTGCGTGTGTGTGTGTGTGTGTGTGTGTGTGTGTGTGTGTGTAAATTTATTTTAGTGTGGATTTTATTTAAGGCTATTTTTATTTTATTGTTCACAGTGAGTCACCATAAGGGTTTCATCACACACCGTCCTGTGTACTGCTGTGTGTGCAAGACAAAGACAATCTGAATTTCAAATTGAATTTGGAAAACCTTAAGGGTTTTTTAGTTTCATTCTGTAGGATCCCAAAACACACACACACACACACACACACACACACACACACACACACGTCCTGAAGTTTTCTGGCATGCTTTTTTTAACAGCAACAAAAAAAAGAAAAAAAGAAAAGAAAAAATTATATTATTATTATTATTATTATTATTATTATTATTATAATGTCTCACCTATTGTTCAAATCTGCATATATTCATATTCTCATGAGACGCATTATTACTCAAACTGAATAATGTATTTAAATTAGGTTACACCCTTAATATGATGGAGCAGCTCCACGTTAGAAATGCTCTTGTGAAATTCAAGTACTTGGTGATGTCATCATTCATGATGTTCCGGATGTGAAAGATCTTCTACAGGATGGAGATTTGGTGCCTGGACCTTGAACTCACAGTCATACTTATGAACTCAGGATGATATGATTCTGCTTCATGACACGGTCCATCATCATCATCATCATCATTATGGGCAGAGCCTTTAGAAGATGGTGGTCATAAAAGATTCTCATACTGTACATCCTTGTGGTGTGTGTAAACAAGCTGAAGGACACACCATTACACACCTCCACCTTAGCATGAACGGCCAACACGAGGCAGGTTACACTTATGGATTTAAATTCTGACCCGGTCCTCTGTGTGTCTCAGTAGAAATCTACTGCAGGTTCATGATGCCGGGTTACAGTTTTCAGTCTTCTCTGACCTTGTGTCCAAAGCAACCTCAAGTTTCTGTTCTTGGCTGACGGAAATGAGTCCTGATCTGGTCCGAACCGGTCCGCTTCACGGTTTGATGTCCGATTTGCTCACCATAACTGTACAGCCGTACTCTGTTGGTCTTTTCCCCTCCACCACACTGTGTGATTCCTCTTTGGTTCTCCGTACTGAGCGACTCTACAGTTTAAACCCCAGGAGATCACCCTTAATTATGTTCATACTAAATTAAATAATTTAGATTAAACGAATTTAAAAATAAAATGGGATCAAATGGCTGCAAAGTGTCTAAAAAGATACAGTTTATAAACGTGATGTTTCTGTAACAGCCTGGGCAGCGACCTCATTTCCCCTCTTGTCTGTTCCGACCCCTCAGCATTCAGCACCAGCAGTTACTAATCACCACCTGATCATCTGCTATCATCTGACCGTCGTGTGTAAAAGTTAGTGCCCACTCTTTTACTTCTAGGTTTCTTTCGTATCAGGTCTCAGTTTTAGGCAAATACAACCACAGACGAACATCCACATATAACTTTTTTCACGGTGCCATTATTTATTTAATTAAATGAACCCCCGGGGGGGGGGGTTAAAACTAAGTACGCCCATGATTCATGGTTCATTCTTCTTGACGACACTGCTTCAGTTCATTGAGGTTTTTGGACAGGAAGACTAGACAACTATTGCTCAAGACTACATTAAACATAATCAAATTGTCTAAAAAAAAAAAAGGAAATAAATCACTGAGATCACATGTTTCTCCCCCATTCTGATGGTTGATGTAAACATTATCTGTATCTGTACGATCCCGCGCGCTGGACTTCTGTTCCACAGCCGGCTGATTAGATAACTGTGTGAATGCGTGCGTGTGTGTGTGTGTGTGTGTGTGTGTGTGTGTGTGTGTACAAACAGTCCAGATAAAGTGTTTAGTGAGAATGTTAAAGGTGACGTGAAAATTCAGCACAAAACTAAATCTTCCATTAAAAACAGTTGAGTCTGGTCTCCAGTACAGAAGCCCGTATCGAGTCATGTGTTTGTTCTGGGTTCTGCCTCGTTCACTCATATCTCTCTCTCTCTCTCTCTCTCTCTCTCTCTCTCTATACAGAGGGGCGAGACCACCCCGGAGCAGAGAACTTGTCTCGCATGAGCTGACCCAAAAACCAGCCTTTAGCACCTTTAGCACGCTCCGAATCCTAGATATGCTTTGGCACAGGAATGGATTTCAACACGCGGGTAGAAAAATGTTATAACAGCGACCTCGCGGCCCGGACTTCACCCGAGAACTAGACAGTCATAATCTGGGATCACAATATCAGTTCAGACATCATGACTGTACACGTACGTAATGTCTCCTACTGAAAGGGGAAGAAAAACTGTCCAGAAGCAGGTAAACAACAAGCAGGTAAACAACTGACCTGATCGTTTCTCTCTTGTCCAAATAAATATATTCTACCATTTAATACACAGTAACGCATCTAACCAATCACAGACGAGACTGAATTCTTGTAACCAATCATAACGCAGAAGGCGGGATTCATCAGAAAAGAAGAGAAGTCTAAACCAACCTGAAAATCAATTAGAAACATTTTCTTTTCTTCATTCATCGCGTCGAACCCCAACACACACGTCAGAAGAAGGGTTACGTTCTGATTACATGATGGCACAGAGGATATAAACTCACATTAGAAACAGTTCATTAGGAATCGAAGATCAAGGAGATTTCAACCAGACTGAAGAAATGCTGTCCGTGTAAAGTAGGAGCAGGAAAACAAATCGCTTCAGTTATGAGTCACGATTCTCTGATTCATGTCTCACACTGACTCCTAAATCGACTTTCAAAAAACTATTTTTACATTATAATAGAGATGAAGCAGTCGATCAGTCAGTGATCAGAATCGTCTGGTTTTTCAGTGTGATTAGTCGTGACTGATATAAACGGTCCCGTACCGAGCACAGAAGCTTCCGGGTGACGCAACAGAAACACATTTTTATAGCGTTACATTATCAAAAACCATGTGCACTGAGATCTCCATATCTGCATTTCTCCAAGCTCTCATTACACACACTCAGACACCAGTCTCACAACGCCGCCAGCGCTAGTCAGTCAGGAAACGCGTCTGTTAGATGCCCCGCGCGCTCTCGGCTAGTAAACCCGCGCGCTCACTGTCGAGTTGAGTTTTGAGACTTTGGAGGCGGTAAAACGTCACTGTTTCTTTATAATCCTGCAGGTGGCGCTCTCTCTGAACTATTCACACGTGTTCATGTGGTCGGGGTGAATCATTCGCCAAGTTCGTTTAGAAATAATAATGATGGCGGATGATGTAACGGAGACACAAGCGCGGCTCAGTAACAGTGTAGCTTCGTGTAGAAATTAAATGTTAAACTCTTGTATTTGAAGTTAGTTTGTAGTGTTTAAACGCTGCGCTCGGGTGTTAAGTGAGAAAACGAATGTTATAAGGAATAGGATACGCTTTATTACTTATTAAACTTTTTAAGGTTTAAACTGATAATAAAATTGGGGGGAAAATGTAATATTGAATTGGGATATTTATAGAACGTTAATATTAATGTAATCCGCGTGGTGATGGTGATATTATCGTATCGGGAGGAACCTGGTGATTCCCGTCCCGTATATAAACAAACGTCCTGTCGTTAGTGATACAGTGTTGTGTTGTCACATGACGTTATTGTCACCAACCTGAGGTTTAATCATTTCCAGTTCCACACATTACAGTGTTTTTCCTTCTTTTTTTTATTTTCCACAACAGTTTACCAACACTATGTGTAATATATATATTTATTAAGGACCGTGTACTTATTCACTGAGAGTTTTAGATTTAATGTTGTGAAACACCTCTGAAACAGGTTGTGTTAGCGAGTCCTCGCTTTCTCACACGTTTCACACAAATAGGAACGAGCGCATTAAAATAAAACCTGTGATTTGCGCTATAACAGCACTCTTATAGAAAATTAAATCAACACCTTTTGCCAAAAAAAAAAAAAGCAGCACGATGGTATAAATCACAGAGCTGATTATTATCAGCAGGTCCCCAGCAGCAGTAACCTGAACATAACGGCTCTGAGCGTGTGTGTGTGTGTGTGTGTGTGTGTGTGTTTCCTGAGAACAATAAAGTGACTAACACACTCCTGATGAGGCCAGGCATCTGAACTGCAGGTTAAACGCCGGTAAATTATTCAAAGAGAAAGAAAGTCCTGGAGTTCAGATGAATCATTTGTGGAAAACAAAATGATGAGAAAAGATTATAATTAACAGTAAATACATTACAGCGGATCTACTGAGCAGGAATTTACCGCCGTTACCTCCATGCCATCTTCAGGTCCTTTGGTTACCACGGCAACGGCACAAAAACAACAACAGCTTCACAATGGTAAAGTCGCGATTTAAACTACACAAAAATATTCTATATTCAAAAGGAAGAAATTTCTTGTGAATTTTTTTAAATCAACAGGTGCATAAAGAAGGACACAATTTTACCTTCTTTGTCAACATTTGAAAGGGAAGAATTAATGTTTTAGAAAATACGAGCTTCAGTAGAACCGTATCTGTTAATTCGATGACTTTAAGGACGCTCAGGTGCGAGTACGAGCGCGTTTCCACCCACAGTGTGATTATCTCTCCTGTTTACGCTCATCAAACGCAATAAACTGTTGTATTTCAGTCTCAGAACAGCTCTGGAAATAGACGAGACGCTTAAAGACCAGACATGAGCGATACGGACGTGTAGAGAGACGCACGACAACATAACCTCACTTCTACTTCACAGCTCACTCTCGTGGTGTTTTTGTCGTTGTTTGTTTCTTCTTTTTTTTTTATCCTGCACTTCAGTTTCTCCCTGAAGGTGTGACACTGACCCGCTCTGACACTAGGGGGAGCTGGTCCAATCTGTGTGCTGATTCACAGATCAACAAACTGGTCGATCGGTCAGGGATCCACCAGAATCGCCTGGTTTTCAGACTGATCGGGTCGTGATCAGGTGATCAGACTCAGATCTAAACCATTCTGTCCTGAGCGCAGAAGCTTCCGAGTGACGCGACAGAAACACATTTATACAGCGTTACATTATCAAAAATCACGCGTGCTAAAATCCTCCAATCTGCCTTTTTCTACAAACTCTGTGAGCGAACTAATCTCAGTGTTAAGTTGAGTTTTGAGACTTTGGGGACGTTTGAGGCGATATAACATCAGTTTCTTTATAATCCTACGGGTGGCGCTCTCTGAACTATTCCCACATGTTCATCGAGTGTGGAATCAGTAAATATACCAGTAAAAATATAATACACTGTGATAACCAGTTTGAAAGAACCTCACACACTACTGTATTTGTTGTTAACCTTTTTCTTAAAAAAAACAAAAAAAAAAACATCATACTCCATTTATTTTATTTTTTTTAGTGTCTTGTTGTTTTGTCTTGTCATTTGTTTTGTTCTAGAAGCTCCGTCACAAAAACTAATTCCTTGTACGTACCTGCCAATAAATCTCTTTCTGATTCTGATTCAGTAAAGTTTGTTTAGAAATAATAATTCTGGCGGATAACAATGTTAAAATGTAGCTTTGTGAAAATTTAATTATTTTAATTTGAAGGTAAACATTAAACTCTTGATTTTAAATATTGAATAAAGATATTTAGAAATCGTGATACTTATAAAATGGTGAATTTGAACAGAATCAGCACCGAGGTTCAGTTTGGTGATAATATTGTAGTAGAGGTGACGACTGATTCCCGTCTCTGCGCGTTTCCAAGGTTGAGCGATTAAAATGCAGGGCGACGCCGTGAAATACAAATACAGTGGAGGTAAGATTCCGTCTGATTCAGTAAATAAAAGCTTTTAAACTTTGGATTACGCCTCGATCCGCACATTACTCACTACTGTATGTTTTTTTTTCTTTTAAAAAAAGGCCTCAATATAGCCTGTTTTTTTGTGCAAGCTTTATTTTGTCTACTTTTGCAGACAAAACATTACAGTGTGAGATACTGAACACCTCGAACACCTTTTTTTTTTTTTTGCATTGAGTGATATGATGTTTAAGATAAGATGCTTGTTTCCTTTACTCGTGAGCTACATTAGTATTGGCGCCTGGGTATGAACTAAAGCAGCAAGATTCATTTGAGACAACAAACACGAGGGGTGTTCAAGTCAAACCGGGACTTGTGAATCAAGGCGTAAAGAGAAACTTTAAGCGAAGTGCGGTGATGGGTGCCCCCCCCCCGCCCCCCCTCGTTTCTGTGGTCTGAGTTTCAAAAGTCCTGGTTTGACCTGAACGCCTTCGTAGGTTTAAACCGAGTTGATGGAAGGTTTGTATAAATCTAATCTATTCACTAATCTACTGCAACAGCAGACACCCAGACAATTAAATAATCAGTCGAACTGAATCCAGAAGTGTTTCTCCTTTACCAGGTACGGATGGACGCACGGCAGCAGCACGGCGTCAGTGAGCGTGAAGTAAAGCCCCTCCGCGAACACGTGCTCCAACTCCGGCAGCTCAGTCGTCTTGACTTTCCTGATCTCCGAGCGCTCTCTGGTGGCGGGACCGGGTGACGCGCCGTCCACAGACAGTTTGGCCAAAGCCGCGCTCATCTCCGTCCGTAGATCCTCCTGCTGACCCTCATGTGGCTCAGAGCTTTTCTCCAAGCTCTTCCCGGAGTTCTTCTGCTGTTGAAGCTTGTGACGGCGGAGTTTGTCGTCGTTGTGGACCTTGACCGGTTCGGCCAGACGGCGCTCCAGCTGAAGGAGAGCGGCAGGAAGGTGGAGTCGCTCCTCTGTCGGGAGACGCAGGTGATCCTCGACCGCTGAGGGAATCTCCAGCTCACACAACCTGGTCCAGCGGCTCACCTAAAACAGGCATGGGGTGTAGACGAGTCACACGTGGTTATGAATAAACTACTGTTGATTTGTGAAAATTAAACTTTCACATTGGTTAAATAAAACCACATTTTCATTCTGTTTATGAGTAACGTCCTCGTGTCCTCTCTGCTCTCGAGCCTCACCTCAGCGCAGGCTTTCAGGCAGGTGTTTTTGAAGCCCAGCAGTGAAGCCACATCTCTGCGTCGAGGCTCCGGCAGACAGGTCGTCTGGATGATGTGTCTCAGCACCACCGCCAGTCCGGCTCTGCAGAACCGCCCGTCCGGCTCCAGTACGGCCGGCAGACGACACGCCGCCACCAGGGCCGGAGCCTCCGCCCTCTGCACTTCAGACACGGCCAGGCTCTCGGGAAGCGAACCTGCCAAAGCCTCTATGCTGCCAGGCTGATCCGAGACCAGGTAGACCCGGAAAGACCTGCACTCGGCGTAGGACAGAAGGAACAGAGCGATGGAGGAGTGGAGAGGAAGGACCGCAGCGCCACCAACGTTATAAACCTCCAGGAAGAGGCTCGGGTGCTCGGGGTTTAAGTCGGAGTGTTTCATACTGATCTGATCTGTCTGAGCGCCGAGGTCTTCCTAAAATAAAAAAATAAAAAACAAGGAAATTTAATTTTAACTGGTAATTTATAGAAAATATGCAGAAACAAAAAGTGACATAATAATATGGATATTATCAGTTTCTTATAGATTTTCTGTAACTTTAATTCAGTTACAGAAACAGAAAGGAAAGCCGGGGTATGGACTAGTTGGACTACAGATCAGAAGGTCTCAGGTTCAAACCCCGGCACCACCAAGTTGTCCCTGTTGGGCCCCTGAGCGAGGCCCTTAATGCTCAACTGCTCAGATGTATAATGATATAAATGTGAGTCACTCTGGATAAGGGCGTCTGCCAAATGCCTAAATGTAAATGAGAGGATGATGATGCTGTAGTTAAATTAGGAATGCATTAATACAGTGTAATAACGTGCGTGTTAACTGCCTTAAAATAAAAAACGTGTTACACTCATCAATAAACTGATAGTTGTGTAGTCTGTGTGGAGATGGTTACAGCTAAGAGACCTGATATTAAGACTAAACATAGTAGTTTCCCTGTCTGACATGGTTGTCATGGTAACGATGACAGCCGATGAATATGGCGTTGTGATGTAACGTCACAGAATTCACGTCAAAGCTTTTGAATGATAAATTGTCATTTCAAACGGAGACCGAATACAATAAAGAGCGACACCGGTGCAACACTAGTGCGTTCTCCATGCACGTCCACCTGCCGCAGCTTGGAAAATCTACATTTTTCGAAATGTCACAAGCGCACCGGACCCGGATCTGTGAATATTAGGTTTGAGAATCCGTGTGAACTATCCCACATCATGTCCGATATCACTGAGACCCCGAGTGAAGGAAAATGGACAAATGGATGAATTGCATTTTATTGTAATATTGCTAATACTTTCCCCCCACAAACACTTTATATATAGTTTGTTTAGTCACAGGTAGCCTAAATACAGGATTTAATAATTGCATCACATTAAATCACAGTTTATTCCTTTTAAGTCACCATCAGAGTCCAGAATGAACATTTTGAAATGATGTTGAAGCCCAAAGACTCACCTGATACTGAACCTGAGGGAACATTTATAATGTAACACCAGGATTAATCATTTAATAACTGCCATAAACCAACTAAACTGTCCAATATTTACTATTTATTTCCTTATCAGAACATTATTATATGAATGTCATCAACAAACAAACTGAAGTTTAATGCTGTTTGGTCTCATCAATGTGCTAGCTAGCTGATACTGTTAGCAGTGTTAGCATTACCCACATAACCTCCTCATGGCAAATAAAAATGTCCCAAGAAATACAAAATATATATTTAAACATCCATTGTGTTGTTGATGTTTATACTCACAGCGTTTAAAATCCGCTCTCAGTAAACTTTAATTCACGTGGAGTCCTAATAGGAATCGGGTGTTACATAAATAACACTCCGGCCTGCAACCGACTGCGCTGGAACGTTCCTACCCCATCAAAACTGTTGTTTCTGCAGTTCTCATCATAGAAATAAAATAAATAAATAAATAAACAAATAAATAAAACGTCAACTAAATAATTCCAATACTTTAACTCTCTAGATAAGATATTTACACTTAACGTATAATTAATTTAATTAAAAAGTATAGTAGTGTATTTTTAAATGTTTATTTTGGAAGATTTGTCTCCATCTAGCGGCGACGCGTTGTCTCTGCAGGAACATATAATATGGATGGCACATTAAAGGCTTCAGCCTCAACATGACCTGTTAAACATTTCAACATTTAAAAACAATCTTTTAAATATGTTCCAGGGTCTTGCAGCTGTTTTAAAACATTTGGCAAATAACATTTTGCTCTGTTATTTAACAATTTTAACCTTAAAGCTTTTAAAACAATTTAAAACTTTTAAAACTGGAACAATGTCCAACCTTCCATAGAAATAATACAAATTTTTATGGTCTACTGATGGAGAAGTAAAACGCTTTTTATTTATAAACACTGAGTGATGTCATATATCCTTGTGTTCGTGTGGGTTTCCTTTGCGTTCCCCAGTTTCCTCACCCTGTCCAAACCCATGGTGACACTATTTTAAAGAACTCCACTAAACTCTGCTGAATGTGAATATCGTGAACGTGTACACATTATAATATGAATGAACGTGTCTCCTTCATCAGGGTTTCTCAAAGTCCTGACTCTGGATCCAGATCCGCACGGCGAATCAGTCTGGACCCCGCCCACAAATGAGTTATTGCAATAATACAGTGTAATAATGTGTGTGTGTGTGTGTGTGTGTGTGTGTGTGTGTGTGTGTGTGTGTGTGTTAACTGCTTTAAAATAAAAACATGTTCCACTCATCAGTACTTGTATATTCTGTGTGGAGATGGTTACAGGTACAGTACCTGATCTCTACTTTTATTATATCTATCAGGTATTAAAATAAGGAGTCCAACATCACACTGTACGCTGCAATAACAACAGAGTGGTACAGTATAATACAACCTCAGTTATAACAGCAGTTTCATCAGGATTATACTGTCTCACTCACTCATTCTCTACAGTCTCACTGTCTCACTGTCTCACTCACTCATTCTCTACAGTGCTTCTCCTGTACAGGGTCACGGGAGACCTGGAGCCTGTCCCCGGGGACTCGAGGGACAAGGCATCATTTATCATTGTGGAGCGTCCAGGGAATACTGTAGCTCCTGCCATCATTTACACTGCTGCTTGAAAATCCTCTCATCTTTAGGGCCCAAGCACTATGACATCATACTGTAGCTCTGATAGTCCTGATGTCATGTGAAAGGCCCTATTGCTCTTTTAAGAATTTTTACCAGCATTTGGGTCATTTTGGGCATCTTAACATCCTCAAATAGTCATGAAAATCAACACACAGGTTGGAATCTGCTGCCATTAGGATGCCTGAGCGTCTGGGTCCTGGGCGAGGCTCGGGATTTTTCTGCATAGCTCATACACACTGCATAACTCTACCCGGTACACATTCTGATCTCATGGAGCTGAACAACTTTCACTTTGCATGTCATGGGCTCTACTAAACAGGAAGTCAGTTATTTTGGTTTGTTTGCAAAACGCCCCCAATGGAATTCGATATACTCCTCCCAGGGGATTTATACGATCGCCACCAAACCGGGCCAGTATGATCTCAAGACATCGAGGAGGCAAAATTGCAAAGTAATTTTTTGATGTTTTAAACAGTTCATCCATGGCGATGTCTTAAACTTATGCCATAAAAACGGCTAATACCTTTCTGAGTGACATCATAGTGTGGTGCTTTTCTTCCAGCAAGACCTTTCTGGAGGTCTGAACATGCCTAAAAAAAGCACACAGGTTGGGTGGCACGCCCAGGCGGCGACGGTACGGGTGCTTGGGCCCGCTCATCATTGTGTCTTTCTTGAAATTATTATCACAAAAATAACAACAACAAAAAAAAAGAAAAACACAGCTTGTCATGTTACTGAGGAAGTCTATAGTCTAAAAAAATTTACTGAAACTGAACAACAAAATGTCGTCACTGGAGACTCCTTCCATAGATGTTAAACATCTAAAAAAAAAAAATAAAAAAACATGATTATAAAATCAGCAATTACTTTAGAAACAGTGATATTTTAAAAGAGCACACTGACATCCCCGTGTGGTTCGAGCCGACCCTGCTGTCAGAGCTGCTGTTACGGAATCTGAATCAAGACCATCCGAAATCCTTCACACTCGTTCCTTCTGTGATCCTCCTGGCAGCGACTCCAGGTTTTTCCTCCTCCAATGAAAATCTTTGAGCGTCTCTGCAGCTTTACTGTAAGACTCGTTTCTCCTGCAGAAGCTTCGGCAGGAAATGTGAGAGCACAAGCCTGGAGGCGAGACGCACCGTCTCCTCGTCTGCTCCGAGCGCTGGACAAGGTAAGAGACGAGCGATAAAAACTACAACAGTTTGATCTGTTTTACAGTATAGAGGACGGTAGGCAATAAATAAATAAATAAATGAATTAATAAAAGCATTAGATGATGTCATGCATGTTATAAGTGTCTGCTTTGATATTTATTGATATGTATACACAGTGAATAATACAAGATGATAAATAATATAATGGAAAAGAAGTAAACCACAGGAGTAACACGGATCAGAGGCTCAGCAGCACCTGTTGCTTAAATCTATAGGAAAATAATATAGCTATTAATATATAAAGTGATCTGATCAATCAGGACTTCCTACAAATTAATTAAATATCCTGTATACTCATAATACAAAGAAATGATATACAGTATATACAAGGATTTGATGCTATCTTCATTACTCAATAATACTGTACATAAGGTTTACTGTACTGTATATAAACTATATACGCATGTACACTGGGGGTCTAAAGTATTAATACAACATACTGTATGACAAGTTCTCAGTGTGCACTAAAACAGGTGATGTCATTAATTAGTTCTCACTGAAGAGTTGTGATGAATAGAATCAGCTGGTCTCACTTTTGTCTCAATACTTTTGCCCCCCCCCCCCCGCCCCCCCACTGTACTATATGTCCATTGTTGTAAAATAGAACTTGTTATCAACTAAATACGATGCACACTGTAGTCTGATTTACAAAACAAGTTCATTAAATTCAGCGCGAGTCTTTCCTTAAGTTCGAACATACTGTATATTACACGTACAAATATATAGTGTATTTCACATCAAATATAAAACATTTTATTAAGTAATCTACATAATGCCATGAAATTCATCTTTCTATCCAATATGTTCATACTGAACTGTGATAAAAGAATCATTTTAACGCCCAGCCTGCGTTTCTACACTAGATTTGATGTTACACTTGAGTTTTAAATAGTGTTCTTGGTTCTTTGTGGTAAACCTGGAACCTGCTCTTTACTCCAGAAACTGCAGCTCTACCCTGTAATAACTCCACAGAGCGAGAAATTACAGCCGCCACCCTTTTCCCAACCCTCGACGAGAGACTGTACGGTGGCACCGAGTCACATGTGCATGAAGGTTCCTCATGTTAACTATTTTATATAAAGGTGAAATAACAGAAGCACCACACAGTCTGGACTTTATTTCACTTTATTAAACCAGGAAGTCACTCGGAAACTCTCGAGCTGTTCTTGAAAAACTCTTGTTTTCATTTCTTTAAGATGCTTTGGAGATGAAATGGGACAAAACACATCAGGGCACGAAGTAAACAACAGGAAAACAATCCCTGTCCATTTATATGGAGTTGTAAGACAGATTGAGAGAGTTTAAGATAAACTGCCTTTGATCTGATATTTTCTGTAAGAAGAAATCTTTAGTGATTTTTGGAAGGAGTCTCCAGTGTCAGCGTTTTGTAACATTGATTAGAAATAAGTGTAATCAGTCATTTGTGATTTTTTTTTTATGGTGGCTCAGTGGTGTTTCAGCTGCCATGCGGAAGGCCCGGGTTCGATTCCCAGCCAGTGTCCAAACCCCCAGCCACTGGATCCAGTGCCGGTCCCAAGCCCGGATAAAATGGGAGGGTTGCGTCAGGAAGGGCATCCGGCGTAAAACCTGTGCCAACAACTGTCATTTGTGATTTCTTTGTAACAAAACAAGATTCTTTTGGTTCTTTTCTTTCACCTTGTGGGAGAGTGGTGTCTTAGACGGGTCAGGCCCTGGGTTACATATTGGAGGGTCTCAGAGTTTGGCCCTTGGGTAAGGCCCTTAAACTCTATGCCCAAATATAGTACACGACCACTGGGGTGCCAGTCCCAAGCCTGGAGAAACGAGTGAGTTACGGCAGGAAGGGCATTCAAACATAAAACCTGTGCCAATAACTTGTGGATCAAATCATGCGATATCTAAAAAGCAAAAGGAAAAAAAATCTTTTTTTTCTTGTCTTATTAATATGAATAATAAAATAATAGGCTGGTTAAAGGAAGACTGCAGCTGCTATAATGTAAGTGATAACAGGAACTAACTTGTTTCTTATATATTTCAGGTTGCATTAGGTTTTTCTTGTGCAGGTTTATATGTCGCTTTCTTAACATGCATGCAAAAATTCTTTTGTAATGTTATTATTTTTTATTTATTTTTTGTTTAAGGCTACGCTTCCCTGATTATTTTCCTTTAACAGCATGCTCCTGAGTGGTTTATATCTTACACACACCTGCGGAATCAAAGTGAATTTCCATCTACATTTGCGTTCTATCTATGAATCTAAAACGGTAGAAATAAATTCGCACCACATCCTTGATGGAGTATTCTCAGATCTCCAGTCGGGTCTCTAATTTACTGCATTTTCTATGTGGACAAAATACAGGACCCCTTAATGCCTTAAACATATCCTATAGCTGCCTAACTGCTGCTCTTTCTACTCGCGCTCTTGTACACGACGCTCGGCCCTCTTTCGTGTGGCCAGATTTTTTTTATACCTTATATTTAAAACCAGAAGAACTGAGCAGTAGCGTGTCATTAGGAGCGCGCGCTAGCGTGTAGGTCAGGACAGTAAAACACAGCCCTGGGTGGACGCTTCTGTAAATAGCAGGCAGGGCAGAGCCATCACAGGCAGTCAACCCATCCATTACTCTCTTTCTGTGTGTGCGTGTGCGTGTGTGTGTGTGTGTGTGTGTGTGTGTGTGTGTGTGTGCATGTGGAAGACATTTTCCCCGGCCAGGTTTCCACCACACATGTCCCCATCAGGGCAGAAGGGTGGAGGCTGGGAGAAGCATGAGAGTTAGAGAGAGAGAGAAAGAGAGAGAGAGAGAGGAGGATAAGACTGGAGGAGGAGGACAAACACACACACACACACACACACACACAGACAGGGACATACTGTAAGCTGCATCAAGGATTGTGTGTGACTCCAGGACAGATCTGTTTTATTCGGTATTCAGATGTCTTCGTCTGGATGGTACAGTAATATTTCTCTTTATTTATGGATAAATGTTTATATGTGTGTGTGTGTGTGTGTGTGTGTGTGTGTGTATTGTGTATGGCATTTCAATCCAGAAATATAAGGAATGTATTGATCCATGCAACAAGTATTTCTCCAAAGGACTAACATTTAGGGGAAGTGATGATGCCCTCATGCTTCATGTTCCTCTAACACTCTGTTCTCGTCCTCCTTCCAGCGTACACACACACACACACACACACACACACACACACACACACACACACTTTATATTTTTTCCAGTGTTTGTTTGCTGCTGGCTATTTAGAAGCATTTTGTTGAAAGTGATGGGCTCTGATCTCTTAATGGAGCTTTTAAGTGGCACTCTATGGGGAAAAAAACACAAAAACATTTCTGATACACTCTGGTGTTTTCAGCCGAGGACGAGTCCCATTAATTACATCTGATATTGATATCTGGACAGGAAGGGATCGTCAGATAAGGTTTCGATGATCGTGGCTGGTGTTTGTACGATAACGCGGCACGAATGCTGGTCAGCTGCTGTAGTCAAACTTATTGTCGGGGTTTTATTCGTTTGCCAAGGGCAGTGCAGTGACGATATTTAATAGAAAATTGTAGTTTACTGTCTTATCATGTCTTAGACTAGATCAGTGCCATCTCAGTGTGCTTTTAAATGTAACATTTATGTAACACAAGTGCCATAAAAATGCAATAACTAACAGGACAATTGTAACAAACAAAGAGAAAATTTAAAAAATGGACGTATTTCTTTTAGGTCGAGACAGTGCCGCAAAACACATTTCACATTTAAAATTCTCAAAAATCCTGCTAATCATTTGTTAGCTAGTTAGCCTAATTTATGTGACTCGGGAGAGACATTTCTGTAAAATAAATGCTAACATTAATCACTAGCTAACTAGCTAACTAGCTACGTAACTTCAATGCTTGTTTGAAATATAGAGGAGTTCACAAATACGGAAAGAACATTGCATTGTGGGAAAGGTCATAGGTTAATGCATCATAAACTGGTCCCGCGAACGTGAAGTGTAGTAAGTTTTATTGCATAAATACAATATTGTCATGCAAATTAATGATTTATGTGTTCGCCAAATGGCTTATAATAATAATTACAGTGTATAAATTACATAAATATATAATGTTTATTATATTACTATATGTTAGCCAATGGCATTTATGTGTTAGCCAAATAAAACAAATAAATGATCCACAATACATTACTTATAGTTTTTAGAGTACATAAACACATGATACATGAAGTTCTTTATCGATGTCACTTTGAGAACATTTGTATATATTTATCTATGATACAGCCAGACATGATGTGCCCAAACTAATGTTTCTGCTTCTGATGAGGCCACGACCTTTGACCCTTTTGACATGTGCAGTAATGTGAGTGAATCGGTCTATTGTTATTCTTCACCGCCCTAACAGATACCTGATGTCATAAAACAACTTTAATCCAATAGTGTCTGATGATCTACTGAATCAGGTTGGTGCTGTATGACGAGAGTCTCTCCTGGATCCTGCAGATTTATACATCAATCCTCACGTCATTATTCTGTGCTTCAACACATTTCATACTGTTTGTCTTGTTTCATTGTTTTGCACCTGTATAGTATAATGATTTATAATCCAGCCGCAAGAGCCTGACGGGTCTCGTTCTGAGTCTGGTTCTGAGTCTGGTTCTGAGTCTGGTTCCTCTAATGACATCTCAGGGACTTTTTCCTTTCTACGAGTGTACTTGTAAGGGATATACAGTACATCTAGATTTCTATAAAGTTGATTTGTGACAATGCAAGGTGTTTGTTGTATCAAATCAAATATTAGAATTAGTGTAGAATTACAAATGGACCGATCCTGTTGTTCCTTTCTCTGATATAATATTAACACCAGAGCCAATATCAGATACTGATCAAATTCTTACATCCTTTTTTTTTTTTGTCACATAGTATGTCTATTATTGACACTTATGTTATTGAACTTTGTTATTGAAACGTATGGTATAATAAGGTACGGTTCCTCTAAAAGTCTCACTGGTGGTAAACAGCGCCAGAGAGAGGAGAGAGCG
>JAOVVA010228728.1:2500-20831 GCA_028565275.1 Leiocassis micropogon | reverse complement strand
TAAAAATAAAAAAATTAACCTGCACTTTACCTTTAAAAAAAGTAAAAATAAATCCCGACAGATAAGTGTTTCTG
Organism: Leiocassis micropogon; assembly: GCA_028565275.1. Lineage (NCBI taxonomy): Eukaryota > Metazoa > Chordata > Actinopteri > Siluriformes > Bagridae > Leiocassis > Leiocassis micropogon. Next base: position 20,757 of record JAOVVA010228728.1, on the reverse strand, counting down.
TTTATGTGCGCAGGTGCTGTGTGTGTGTGTGTGTGTGTGTTTGTGTATGTGTGTGAAGCTAGTCACACACACACATACACAGACATTAACGGAAAGACTGTTTTGTTGGATAAATTAGCAAGGGACATTGCTAATGACACTCGTGTGAGCGCATACTAACGGAATTACTGCTGTAAAGTAAAACAATTGAACAAACAAATGAACCTGCACTTTAGCTTTGAAAAGAATCGCGACAGATCAGTGTTTCTGTGTAGACCAGAGAGTGTGTGCGGGTAATTTGACACCGTGCTGGTTCACACACACACACACACATTAAAGGCGAGAGAGAGAGAGTGTGTGTGTGAACCGGCACAGTGTCAAATAACATAACGCACACACATAACGACAGAGAGAGAAAATGAAATAAAAATAAAAATATGTTTTATACACACACACATATTGTCACGGAAACGCCAGGCTCCACCCTCAATCCCCGTTCCCAATCACCCGAGTTCTAATCACATGCATACCTGATTCTCATCACAGCACACCTCAAATACACCGTACTCCCCTCACTCTGCGTCTGACTTCATCAGTGGAATACAGACTTCGCTACACACCTCGTCAATCTCTCTTCGTGAATCGTCTCTTCGTGTTCCTAGCTCCAGCGTCTTGTCTATAGTCCAGTGTCTGCTCCTCGTTCCGTGTCTCCCCTGTTTGTCATCTCGTCCACCAGCTCCAACCTCACAGCTAAGCCAACCCGGTTTCTCAGTTCCATTCCTCCATTTTTCAAAACTGGTAATAAAACGCCCATACGGGTTTTTTCTCGATCTAGTCTGTTGAGTCTGTCATTCCGTTACATAAAGTCAGACCGAACAATGAACCCGACGGGCTCAGATCTAATACTCGAGCTGGTGGAACGACTCCGCCAGCTCTGCACCACAGCACCACTTTCGGCAACAAACTCTTCTTCTCCCACTCTTTCATGCGTACAGCTATCCAGGTCACCGGTCATTTAAGTGAGTGCACAGCTGAAACATCCGTGCTCCGAGGATCCCCCGCAATTCTCCGGTCTCTCGAGCCGAGGACCTCTCCAGAGCCCATGCAGGTGGACCAACAGTCATTCTCCAGGCTCACTCCAACTGAGAGACCCAAGGATTGTGCCTTTACTGCGCAGAGAGAGGACATGTCCGTCTGACATGGCCTCAACGTCCTCCTCGTCCTCTGGTGAGCAATCTTTCTTTTCTATGTAGACCAATGACCCCATTAACCACGAACGTTATCATTGATACTGCTGTTGGTTCTGTTACAGTAAAGGCACTTCTGGATTCTGGGTCAGCCGGTAACTTCATCTCCGCCTCCTTATGTCAGCGGCTCAGAATAACCCTGCATCTCCATTCCAAACAATTCAAGATCTGCTGTGTCACCGGTGCCCCTCCTCGGGGGGTTTGGTCAGTCACTCCACATCCCTCATACATATGCGGGTAGGCTGGCTCCACTCTGAACACATCAGGTTCCTTGTTCTGGAGTGGTCCACCTCCGACATCATACTTGGACGTCCGTGGCTCGCTGAGCATCAACCTGTGATCTCCTGGGACAGTGGAGACATCCTCAAGTGGGGTGCCGACTGCCTCAAACACTGCATCCAGGTAAAACCAGTCCTCTTAGTAAACGCCACGTCCGTGGAACGCTCGGGGAACGAGCAGTCAGCTATCATTCCTGAGTTCTACTCCTCCTTCCAGGATGTGTTCTGCCCTCGGCGAGCCACGCAACTGCCACCTCATCGGCCATGGGACTGTGCTATCGATCTTCTCCCAAGTGAACCAGTGCCCAAGGGAAAGATATATTCACTCTCCATTCCGGAGCAGAGAGCCATGGAAGAGTACATAGAGGAAGCCCTTCATCTAGGGCATATTCGACCATCTACCTCCCCTGCGACTTCCAGCTTCTTCTTTGTGGGCAAAAAAGTCCCTGCATTGATTATCGTGCCCTAAACAAGATCACAGTTAAGTTTAGCTATCCTCTTCCTCTCGTCCCAGCTGCCCTAGAACAACTTCAAGGAGCACACATTTTCAATAAGCTGGATCTCCGGAGCGCCTACAATCTCATCCGGATTAAAGAGGGGGACGAGTGGGAAACTGCTTTTATTACCCCAACCGGCCACTATGAATATCTGGTAATGCCATTCGGTCTGGTCAATGCCCCCTCAGTGTTCCAGGGCTATATGAATGAGGTGCTCCGTCTGTTCCTTAACCATTCCGTTTTGGTCTATATTGATGATATTCTTATCTACTCTAGGAACGAATCGAAACACCGCATTCATGTAGCCGAGGTTCTTCGGAGACTCCGACACCATCAGTTGTTCCTAAAGGCAGAGAAATGCGCATTCCACCAGCCCTCCTGCACTTCTTAGGATACCTTATCAGTAAAGAGGGCATAAAAATGGACAAGACTAAAGTAGAAGCCATTCGAACCTGGCCCATCCCTACCAGCATCAAACACCTGCAGCGTTTTTTGGGGTTTGCCAACATTTACAGGAGGTTCATCCGTGACTACAGTTCCCTAGTCTCCCCACTCACAGACCTCCTGAAAGGTAAATCTAAGACCCTTACCTAGACCCCAGATGCTTCTCAAGCCATGCATTCTCTCCAACAGGCGTTCACTTCAGCCCACATCCTCATTCTCCCAGATCCCAATAAACCCTTCTTGGTCAAGGTGGATGCATCCCAATCTGGGGTTGGAGGTATTCTCTCTCAGCAGCAGGGGACTCTCCCTCAGTACCATCCATGTGCATTCTTTTCCCGGAAAATGTCCCCTGCTGAACGAAACTATGACATCGGAAACAGAGAGCTCCTAGCGGTCAAACTCGCCCTACAAGAATGGAGGCATTGGTTAGAGGGGGCTCGGCATCCATTCATAGTTCTAACCGATCACCGCAATCTGGAGTATCTGCCAGAAGCCAAACGCCTCACCCCACGACAAGCCAGATGGGTGCTATTTTTCAACAGGTCCGGTTCACCATTTCCCACAGACTCGGGACCAAGAACATCAAAGCGGACGCTCTCTCCCGTCTCCATGTCGTGGAGGAATCTCAAGAAACTCCTGAGAACATTCTCCCTTCCACTTTGTTCTTCTTGCCGATTCAGTGGGAGTTGGAGGAAGAGATTCAGCAATACACGAACACCGAACCACCTCCTCCAGAATGCCCTGCAAATTGAGTCTTCATCCCCACATCTCAGCGAGACGCTCTCCTCCATCAGGTACACACCTCACTGGGCACTGGTCACCCTGGGGCCAATCAAACCCTCTCACTACTGGAAGAACACTTCTGGTGGCCACGTATGGCCGAACAAGTCAGAAGGTACGTGAAAGGATGCCGGGACTGCGCCGCTACTAAATCCGCCAGACACCTGCCAGCAGGAAAACTCTTACCCCTTCCAGTTCCCCGGCGTCCCTGGTCACATCTAGGACTGGATTTTGTCACTGATCTCCCATGCTCCGACGGCCACACCTCCATTCTAGTCATAGTTGACTGGTTTTCCAAGTCATGCCGTCTAGTTCCCTTACGAGGACTCCCCTCAGCCAAAGAAATGGCCGAGATTCTGTTCAACCAGGTTTTTAGGGTTTTTGGAATACCAGAGGACATTGTCTCCGATCGAGGACCCCAATTCATCTCCAAGTTCTGGAAGGCCTTTTTCCAACTTCTGGGTGTGACCGTCAGTCTTCTGTAACGGACAAACTAAACGTAAAATCCAGGAGATAGGCAGATACCTCCGTACCTTTTGCCACGACCGTCAGCACGCCTAGAACCAGTTCATCGGCTGGGCCGAGTATGCACAGAACTCTCTCCGTCAACCCACCACAGGACTCACCCCCTTCCAGTGTGTACTTGGCTGTCACCCACCTCTCTTTCCTTGGAATGGGACACCATCAGAAGTACCAGCTGTGAATTACTGGTTCCAGGAGAGTGAGAGGGTTTGTGACTCAGCTCATCGACAGCGTGCAGTTCGAAGGCAACGCATCGTCGCCGACATGAGGAGAGCCGATACTCCAACCTTCGATCCAGGACAACAAGTGTGGCTCTCCACACGCGACATCCGTCTTCAACTGCCCTGCAAGAAGCTGAGTCCCAGATTCATTGGTCACTTCACCATCATTTCACAGATCAACCCCGTCACGTATAAGCCAAGTCTACCACGCACATACAAGATTTACCCTACCTTTCACGTATCACTCCTAAAACCCTATCATTCACCCGTTTTCCCTGTTTCCACAGAGCCTGGTCCCGAAGACGAACCTCCCCCGGCGTCAGACATGGAGGAGGGAACAATCTATGCCGTACAGGAAATCCTGAGTTCCCGTCGTCGAGGTGGTCGGCTCGAATATCTCGTGGACTGGGAGGGGTATGGTCCTGAGGAAAGGAGTTGGGTCCCTCGCCAAGACATCCTCGACCCAAACCTCCTCAGGGACTTCCACCAGCAACATCCACAAATGCCTGCTCCCAGAGGAAGAGGTCGTCCACCCCGGCGGCGTGTCATGCGGCCCTCAGGAGCGGTCCGTGAAGGGGGGGGTTCTGTCATGGAAACACCAGGCTCCACCCTCAATCTCCGTTCCCAATCACCCGAGTTCTAATCACATGCACACCTGATCCTCATTAACAGCACACCTCAAATACACTTCACTTACCCTCACTCAGCGTCTGACTTCATCAATGGAATACAGATTCCGCTACGCACCTCGTCAAACTCTCCTCGTCTCCGTGAATCGTCTTGTCTTGTTCCTAGCTCCAGCGTGTTGTCTACAGTCCAGTGTCTGCTTCGCGTCCTGTGTCTCCCCTGTTTATCATCTCGTCCACCAGCTCCAACCTCACAGCTAAGCCAACCCGGTTTCTCATTCCATTTCTCCATTTTGCAAAACTTCTAATAAAACGCCCATTCAGGTTTTTTTCTCGATCTAGTCTGTTGAGTCTGTCATTCCGTTACAGCATTTCACTGCATAGCGTACTGTGTATGACTGTGTATGTGACAAATAAAATTTGAATTTGAATTTATATATAATTAAAGGAGCCTGAGCAGCCAGGACATCTGGACTTCTTGTCTGGTTTGTGACAGGCTAACATAACTAACGCGTCACTGTGAGGTTTATTAAAGCCTCCAGGAAACGTAACCAAGCATGGGAAAGGAAGTCCGCTGCGCCTGGAGCTACACCAAGTTCAGTTAACCTTGACTACAACTTATACCACTGACACGCTTGCTAACCTCCAGAGCAGATGCCTTTCCGCAGGAACAAAGAGACTGTAGTTGCAGAGACACTTTCAAAGACAATCCTTTAAGTATGCCAGTAGGACAAAATTATATATATGTTTATCTAGGATGTTTTATGTCTGTGTGTATGTTTGACTATTTTTCCTAAACCTAGAAAGTGTAATCCACATTTACAACCTCTTCCTGCAGATATAGGTATGAATAAGTATACTACAGTAGGTATGGCATGTTTGGTATCAAATGAAAGCTTTTATTCAAAGAACATTGGCGTAAATGGAAAATTGGTAACATGAACATTGGGCTAATGTAGACGGCCAGAGGGGCAGGAGGAGCACTTGGCTGGAACCTTTGAGCTAGACACACACACAAACTCGGGTGAGTGTTGTTTTTTGTGTTTTTTTTTGTGTTTTTTTTTATGTATTGTAATAATAACGGAGTTTAAGTTAATGTTAGTCAACTTGATGTAAACAGAACTGGATGGAAATGCAGGTATAAGAAAGAGTGTTAAACCCTGACACTCTGGTTTTTGCAGCTTTTGAATAGATTTATTGTGTTCTAGTGTAAAATCCTCTTCTACGTGAGTGTGTGTTCGAGAAATGCATGGTTCTTTTTTGAAAGCAATCCAGACCTATAAGAGTTGTGTGATTTAAATGAAATGACTCTGAATAGATGAAGAAGAAATCCTTGGACTAGAACGTGAAGTGTTTAAGATTTGTACAGGAATGCTATGATTCAAGGAAAACACATGTATGTGTGTGTGTGTGTGTGTGTGTGTGTGGTGTGTGTGTGTTTATACAAAAGCTTAAGCTGAACTCGGGGTGAAGTTAGGTATTGAGATATTTAGTCCTTTGTGTGTGAAAAGATTTTTATAATATAGAAAATTGGAAAATGTTGTTGCTGGGTGCACGGTGTGTGTCTGCTCAGTGCTGCGTATTTGAGTGTCCTGACAAACTCCTTGATATTGTGTTTATTTAGGTGTACTTGGTCATACAGATGGTAGTGTGAGATGCTGGTGTGGTGAGCCAGGTGCACATTGGGGATGAGAGCGCTTCCTCTGGTGATATCTGAGTTTACTCTGTGTATGGTATCCGTGTGGAAGTCTTTGCATGACAGGATGGTGGATATTATTATTTTGGCGCTGGGGAATGTCTCTGCAGCTCTCTCTGCAGCTCTGCACACCAGGGTTCTGACTCGGTTTTGTTCTGTCCTCTAGTCGTTTGTGCCTGTGTGTATGATGATGCAACTGCAAGACTATTTTTTGGAGGATTTGGTGAGCGTCTCTTGTCCTTGGACACTAGATTTTAGATGTTTTGCATTCTGGGAAGAGTTTGTCCTCCTGTAGGAATTTCCCATTTGAATCTATTACGATTGCTTTCACTGTTGGTATGGGATGTGTTTGGTTGACTGCACAGCTGTTCTTGTGTTGTGTTTTGTTGGTGGGTTTCCTGTGTTTGATTTTGGTGGATTTGTGGGTGTGTCGGGTTTCTTTGTTTGTGTGGTGGGCGATGGGCTGTGAGGTATTTGGTCAGGCAGAGCTGGTTTTGTCTGTAAGGGTTCGGGGTTTGACTGCAATGAGGGCTTAGGGCTGATCTGTGAAGTGCTGGGCATGGGCTGTGTATCAGTATGGGTGCTGTTTGAAGATGGAGGTGGTGTTATATGGGTCTCTATGATCACATCTTTGTTGTGCAGTTCCTTTTTGAGGTTTGAGATCTCTCTTGTCAGCTCAGTTTTAAGACTTGCATGTTCTTTTCTTGCCCTCTCTCTGCACTCTGCCAGCTCAAGTTTTGGATTTTCTTGGTCCTTTTGTAGGCTTTTTATGTCTTGTCTCAGTTCCTCTATTGATGCCCTAAATTGGATTTTAAATGTGGTTGAACTGGTTTTTGAGAGGTGCGGGGTCTGTGTTGGAGGTGTGAACTTTCAACTCTATCAGCTCCACTTCAAGTAGGGCTAAGTTGTCTTTGAGCTTGGTTTGAAGTTGTGAGCATTGTGGAGGGGTTGTGTTTTGAGGTTTTCACACTTCTCTTTTTCTCTCTCGGTGCTTTGTGGTTCGGGGGATGAAATGAGCTAAATCAGTATATCACTGATATAGTGGCGTTTGAGGATGGGGACATCTGCAGGGCATTCTTGTTGCCTTGTACCATCACTGCTCTTTTCCATGGATTACACTGCAGTCTTGAAACAAGATGTGATGTGTATTTTCAGTTCGTATAGCTGTCTGGTACATTTTGAATGGATCTTCTGCGGGAACTTAAAGAGGCGGGGTTTTACTGTTGCTATCATTTCAGATGCAGGGTCTTCTGGGAAGGGCTGAGGAGGGATGTGGATTCGCCGCTACTGCTGCGTCTTCCTTGGTTGTTTTCTACAGTGTGTCCACTAGGATGTCAGAGGGGTGGGGTTTTGTTGGTGGTGCCTCAGCGGCCATTTTTTTGTTGTTTTTTAGTGAAGCCTCCCCAGTTAGCAAACAATTAAATTTATCAAATTAAGTCTTTAGCAGGGTAATGAAAAGTGCGCTATATTCGGTAAAAGCAGATTCAGGAGTGGTGTAGATAAAGGGTTGTGGTATCAGCGGTCTTACCCTTGTTGTGCAGAAGCAGAGATTTGTGTTGATATTTGGGAATCTTGTCCTTGTTCTTGTTTGTTTGGTCCAGGGTTTTCTTGTCTTTTCCTTTTTTCTTGTTGGTTTAAATCCTTTTGTGTGCGTCTTGTATTCTTCTGATCCTCTTGTCCTTTTTAGTCGTTTTCTTTCTTCTTTCACCTTTCTGTTACTTTTCTGTTGTGTTTGCTTTTAAGCTGGTCTGTTGAATGTATATGCTGTTCAATAGTCCAGTTTTTTTTAGCTATTTTACCCTAATGTATTATAAATTTCTAAATTAGTAGTTTATCCTTTTGATTATTATTTAAGTTTGTAGTAGTTATGACTGTTTTGCTGACGTTTTATCTTATTTTAAAATCACAAACCTGAGATTGCTCAGGAGCTCATAATATGCATGACCTTTCTCTCTCTCTCTGCCTCTCTTTTTCTCTCTTTTCTTCTCTCTTCTCACTCTTCTCATATTTTCTCTTCTCTCTCACTGTCTCTTTTTCCCCTCTATAATTTTCACACTTCATTTACCCTCCCTTTACTCCTCTTTTACCTCTCTCATCTTCCTTTCAATTCTCTTATTTTCCTCACACACCTCTCTCACTCTTCTCTCACTCCTCTTTCACTCTTGATAAAATAAAACGATTTTATTAACCTAGTGAAGCACTCAAAACAGCTGAGTCTTACACAGGACTCATCACTCATTCAGACACGCATACACACAGCTCAGAGGCTGTAAAGATGTTCCCATGGAAGAGGGAAAGAAAGAGTGAATAATGGCACACTTATAAACGAAAAAAAAAGAATGAAAATGATTTTTATATATATTTTATATATTTTTTAGATAAAAGAGTCGACTCAGAGCCAAATTGATCCTTCAGTATTTGAAACAGTTTCATTAAGGCCAATCGCATCGGTGCTGAAGTTTATCACAACCTCAAGAGCGCCATCAAGGGCAAATACGGAAAAGACACCACCAACGTAGAAGACATAGGCGGATTTGCCCCCAACATCCTGGAGAACAACGAGGGTGAGGTTCATATAAGCACTGCTTTTGTCTGGTCATCACCGTGACCTTTAACCTGAGTCATGAGTTTTTAGTTTTCAGACCAAACAATGATTTATAAAATCTCCATGAATGTAATTTGTGCATATCCTGAAATGTGATTTCAAGTCTATGTCTTTTTTCTTATTTTATTCCCCGTGCAAGTCCTAGACGTTATCTTTAGCTATAGTCTGATCTCTGTGTTTGTCTCTGTGTCCAGTCCATTGAGGACCCCTTCAACCAGGACAACTGGGAGAACTACACGAAGTTCACCAGTTCTGTAGACATCCTGATCATGGGGCAACACGACAGTGACAAACCCCAAACACATTCAGCAGGCTGTGGAGAGGAAAGCCTGCAACTGTCTGCTGCTCGAACTTAACCAGATTGGCTTAGTCACTGAATCCATTCAGGCGTAAGTAGCTATACCGCCCCCTCATGCAGCTCGGCAACATTGCCTATCCTTGAACGTAGCTAAGTGATAGGGCGTGGCCTTACCTTAACACATCCCCCTCATGCAGCTCTGCAATAGGGTTTATCCTTCCATTAATACAGACCCATCATCCAGCTCTGCAATAGGGCTTATTCTTATGTCAGTACAGCAGGGCTGCTGTATTATGTAAAAATACTATATAAGCCCCCTGATGCAGCCGTGTTCTTAATGAATCTGTCTCATCTAACTGCTTGACATGGCTATTAATAAAGCCCTTACATCCAGCTCTACAATTGTGCCTCTGCTTCAATTAATACAGCCCCCTCATGCAGCTCTACAATAGGGCTTATTCATACATTAATACAATCAGTTCATCAGGTCCGGACTGGGATATTTCACACCAACCCAGGCCATCCTATGTACCCGAATAAATGTAGAAAAACACAGACTTCCCTCTATACAGCTCTGTAAAAAGTAATATAAAAATATTATAAAAAATAATCAGTTTTTTTTCCCTTACAGGTGGATGTGTTGATGAGATGAACAGTTTTGTTTATTTTACAACATTTCTCCTAAATTCAAAAGATAACTATTGTTATTTAGAGTGTATATTTAAAGGAAACTATATCACAACACATCAAAATAACCCAAGGTCATTAAGAAGTTTTAATAACTCAAATAAAACAAAATGCATATCATTTGTAAACATATTGTGTTAATGCTTTGGCTAAATAACGATAAGAAATCAGTATTTGGTAGAATAAATACAGCTTTTATGCATTTTGTCATGCTCTCCACCAGTTTTTCACATTGCTGTCGGGTAACTTTATACCACTCCTTTTGCAAAAAAGTAAACAGGTCAGCTTTGATTAATGGTTTGAGACCATCCATCTTCCTCTTGATGACATTCCAGAAGTTCTGGAGTAGATTGCTGTGCTCTCCTTTTTTTTACTTTAACTTACAAACAGAACTGTCTCCAACTTGGTGCAAAACAACCTCCTCCTTGTAATTTAGATGTCTGCCATATCTGCGCTATAGTCTCCCTGCTCCCTTCCTATATAAAAGAATGTGATATTTGTCTAATAAAATACTCATGTAACTTTACAATAAATAATTTTGATGTCTTTTAGCATAAAGTATTTTAAGTGATGATATTATGGAGTTATATCTAATACTTATTTGCAGTTCAAATGAAAAAAAAATTGCAAAGAAAAAGCTACAGTCATTTACTGAATAAATCTGAAATTGTGCAACATTTCGCTGCTTCTTCTTGAAGTGCTCTTTACCTTTCTGCTCCACCTGACCTCTTTCTCTCCATCCTAACATGTCTATTTAAACTCTTTGCCGCTCTGGGGAGACGTGAGCGAACATAATGTATCAATGTCAAGACTAACAAAGTCAGGTTAATGAACAGATTAATGTTGTTATTAGTATTTAATTAACTATTGGAATGAGGAAATCATCAATTTAGAATACCAGGGTGGGCATTAATATTTAAAAATATATATTAATTACTAACAAAAAAAAAAAACCACGCTGGCTGGCAGCAGGCAAAATCAGTCATCAGGCCACCGGGATTCTCCTGGTGCTCCCGATGGCCAGTCTGGGCCTGCTGTTTATACAGTTCCAAATGAAGGCTTGTTGTTCTTTAATTAAGCAGCTCCACAATACAAGAATTAATACAGCCTACCTATTTAGTGCTGCTGTATGACTTACTCCTCTCATGCAGCTCCATTTTTTATACAGCGACCTCATGAAGCTCTGCAACAGGACCTATCCATTCATTAACAAACTCTCGACATGGCTTATACTTACATTAATTAAACCCTCTCGTGAAGCTTCACAATAGGACTTATTATTACATTAATAAAAGCTCTTACATGCAGCTCTGCAATTGGCCCTATCCTTCCATTAATACAGCCCCCTCATGCAGCTCCACAGTAGGACCTATTTGTTCATTAATAAAGTGAATCTAACCACAGCTTACTGAATCTAACCACATTCAGTTCACATTCACACTCTGTGATAAAGCTTATCGTTACAGTAATTAAATCCTCTTATGCAGATCCAGAAGCAGGGCCAGTCCATCGCTCTGTGGCATGGTATCATTACTGCGCATTTGTGCAGCTTTTTAGTTTTATTTGTTAATATAATTGTACAGTTTTCTCATGCAGCTCTGCAACTGAACAAGTTAATGAAGTCTGTTCACATACAGTTGCTATGCAATACAGCTAATCTTTATACGGATACATCTCTAAAATGAAGCCTCGCGATAAGGACTATAGGAGCACTGTGGTCCTTAGCACAAGGCCTCATTACAGAGCTGTTTTCATAAAGATAAGTTTTAATGGATAGCTATTGTATGTTTTCTCATACAGCTCTGCAGCTGAGCGTGTTAATGAAGTCTGTTAACATACAGTAGCTATGCAATTCATCTTATTTTTATAGGTTTTCAGCCTAGACTTAAACACTAAGGCTGTGTCTGAGTCCCAAACATTAAACATTATATTATAAACATTATAAGACTATTCCATAACTTTGGGGCTTTTTTCTTCTGCATTCTGGATTAACTGAAGCTTGTTTATGCACCTAGTTGAACAGCCAGACAGTAAGGCGTTATAATAGTCCAACCTAGAGGGGATAAAAGCATCGTTTAGTGACAATATATTCCTTTTCTTGGCAATTTGAGGTGAAAGAAAGCTATCCTTGTAATATTATCTACATGTGCTTCAAATAAAAGACTGGAATCTATAATCACACAGAGGTCTTTAACTGTTGCTCTTGATGGAACAGAAAGGAAAAAGGCACTGGGCCTAAAACTGAACCCTGTGGAACACCAAGTTTAACTTGAGAACATGCAGAATAGTCACATATAAATCTACAAACTGATAACGATCAGTCGAATAGGATCTGAGCCAGGAGAGGGCCGTTCCCTTAATTCCTACTACATTTTCCTATCTGTGAAGGAGAATACTATGATCAATGGTGTCAAAATCTGCACTGAGGTAACACAAGTATAGTGATGCAACCCTGATCAGAGGCCAACAAAAGGTCATTTATTTTTTTAACAAGTGCTGTCTCTGTGCTGTGATGAGGCCTAAATCCTGTCTGATGCAGTTTGTGTATGCTATTTCTATGTACTGTAGATATGAACATATCTGCTGTGCTACTATCTTTTTCAGAATCTTAGAGACCAAGAAAAGGTTTTATATCAGCCTGTAATTGGACAGCTGACAAGGGTCGAGATTTTCAACAGGGGTTCTGTTATTGCTGGTACTATCTTCTTAAGAAAATGTGTCGGTATAGGATCTAATATACAGGTTGATGATTTTGCAAAAGAGATGAGTGAAAAAGTTCATTCTCTTCAAAGGGAGTAAAGTATTCTAGGGTCTGATCTGAGTTTATCACCTGCATCAATTTAACTGTCTGGTTTCAAAGCCTGATTTTTTTGCCTAATATTTACGAGTATGTTATTGAAAAAGTTGATGAAGTCCTCACTACTGTATGTTGTTGTTGTGGAGATTTCTGCAGTGGTCTTATTTCTAATTGATTTGCTACGGTATTAAATAAAAATCTAGGATTATTTTTGTTCTTCTGTAAGAGTGGAGAAATACATTCATATAGCAGCACTAAGAGCTATTTTATAGTTTTTTTTAATATAGCTTTTAGTATAGTACTAGCAATTTAGTTTGTATGTTCTAATTTTCTTCATACTACTTCTTAATCTACTTTTTATACATTTAACCCAGGGTGTGTGTGTGTGTGTGTGTGTGTGTGTGTGTGTGTGTGTGCAGATGCAAACTGCCTCAGCAGAAAGGATAGGGTGTGATGGTCAGCCATCGCTCTGCAGAGACTAAAGACACCTTCATCGCTGATCTGGTGGTTGGATTCTGCACAGGACAGGTGTCTCTCTCTCTCTCTCTCTCTCTCTCTCTCTCTCTCTCTAACTTATATACATCCTCTCTTTAATTAATAACTAATAATAATCATTATATTCCTATTATTCATTCTTCATTCCTTCCCTCTCCTGCACAGATTAAGACCAGCGTCCCCTGTAGGTCAGAACATTTACCAAATACTGATGAGATCAGATTCCCTTATTCTCTTTCTTCCTTCATTGTGTCTCTTTCGTCACTCGTCCTCCACCTTCTCTTTATTCTGTTCTTCACAGAATCGAGGAGCAGTTGGGAGACAAGGCCAAGTTTGCAGGGACAGATTTCCGTCATCCCAAAATGAACTGTGAGTCGCCATCTGACCTGAACACTCGCATTAAACATTCGCATTATAAACACTCGTATTATAAAACACTTGTTTTCTTTAAAACTTTTTATACTGAGGCTCAGTGTGAGGTCGAGTCCTGCAGTTACACACATTTTATCAGAATGTCAAAGACATGAAAATGAATACAGACTTTTCCTGAACAAATGAGTCGTGTTTTATTTTTTATTACTTCTACTATTTTCTGTCTGATTATCTTTTCTCATCTTCTTTCACTTCTTCTAGATTATCCTCTCTTTCTGTTTTCTCTTCTCTTGTTTTTATTTATTCACTCCTCTTTCTTTTTTCTCTTTCTCTCTTGTTAATTTTCTTTATTTTTCTCAGCTTTCCTCCTGTTTTTCTTCTTTCAGTGTTTTCTGTTTTTTGTTTTTATTTGTCTTCCCTCTGTTTTTCTTTTTCCTCTTTCAGTAACTTGTCCTCAGTGTCTCTGCGCTCTGACTTTCACGTGGCTCCTGTTTCATTATTAATGGACTAAATGTTCGTGACTGAATGAAAAGCGAGGTTGTTCTGAACGGTGTCAGTAGGCCGGAGCTCTTACTCAGACTCACAGACCCGCCGCTGTGATAATTAATGAAGCTAACGATGTAATTAGCAGCTGTCAGTCATCAGTCAGACGTCCTTTACATCAGGACCTCCTGTGGATCAGGAACATTAGAGACCTGTGTGTGTGTGTGTGTGTGTGTGTGTGTGTGTGTTACTATTACACTCTGAAAGACTCCACAGGGTTTAACTTCACTCGTATCTTTATAAGACCTACATTTTATAAGCTGTTATTCAGCCTTTTACACTCATTAGGGCTCATTAACGCTTGGCTCGTTCAGCTGCAGCTCAGGAAAGTTTCACCTCCTGTCTGAGTCACAGACTCGACCTTCATACTGCTGTCTCTATCTGTCTGTCTGTCTCTCTCATGGTCTGTCTGTCTATCTCTCTGTCTGTCTGTCTGTCTATCTATCCTTCTCACTGTTCATCTGTCTGTCTCTCTCACTTTCTGTCTGTCTGTCTGTCTGTCTTATTGTCTGTCTAACTGGCTGTCTATCTCTCTCTCTCTCATTGTCTGTCTGTCTGATTGAACAAAGCAGTGGTGGTGTTTCTAACTAAGGTTGACCTCACGGGTACACTGACGAGGAGTAGAATAAGTGTGAGAGGAACTGCTGTTAAAGTCACCCCTCTGTCTGCCCCTGCGTCGCAAGTTGTGAACTCTAACAAGCCTCCATTTAATAGAGGACAAGGCAATCATGAAGGATCTGGCCTGCTTCGGGAAGTCCGTCAGTCCTATTAGCGCTATCCCGCTCAGGTGCAAGAGCTCCAACATGCGACACATCCTGTCTTTCCGTCGGCAAATTTTAGTTTTAAATATCCAAGAACAGACACTTAATGTAAATTTTAAGTGCAAAGGAGGGGACAGCAATTACACAGTTTTTGCCACCCGGAGCGGCTGAGGTGTTTTGAGTGTGGGGACGTGAGACCTAAAAGGCTGAGCTGTCCGCACAGAGCTGTGTATTGTACATACTGTGTTAATACATTAGTGTTAACACAGTATGTGTTATATATATATACATAAATGGGGAAATTGTAAATTTATCACAATAAAGGGTGTATAAACTTAAAAACTCTCTGTCTCTCTTTCTGTCTCTCAATCTTTCTGTGTGTGTCTACCTGGTTTCTCTCTCTCTCTCTCTCTTTCTGTCTGCTTTGTTCGCTCTCTGACGTTTTTTTTTTGTAACTTTATACTTCGTGCTGGTTACATAAAGGATTAAACTTATTATTTTTCGTTAATTCTCTCGACATTATAGTAGCTCATACGTGGGTAATGAATGATCAGAACACGTGAATTATATTCACGTCACGTCACGTCCCTCTAACCTCTGACTATAAAACTTCACACATGTATCTTTTTCTCAGATTTTAACTTCAGGTTTCTTCACTAATGAGACGTGAAAACAATATTCACAAGAAGGACGAAATTAAATACGTTTCATTCTAACATCTGACGCCTGCTAGAAACTTCAGGGTTTTTATTCTGTGTGTCTCAAAGTTGGTGATGATGATGATGACTGCCTGCTTCTGCACTTCTTCTCTTTCTCCTGGATCGCTCTATCCCTCGCTCCTGCTCTTCATCCTCTCCTCCTCTGTGTTACTCGAATCCAAACCGTTGCCTCACGGCCTCGACTCCAGAGTAAGTCAAACCATTAGTGTGAATTTTAGTTCAGTTTTTTAAGTTGAATTTTTAGATTCAAAAACACACAAAATGATAATTATGTGGTTTAAGACGTCATCAAAACTCAACATTTTTGTCTTATTTCTACAAAAGATATTACAGCAACCACATCTATCTATCTATCTATCTATCTATCTATCTATCTATCTATCTATCTATCTATCTATCATCCATCCATCCTCTAATTACTCTAATTATTTTTTTATTTCTATTTTTCCCTTCTTTTCTTTCTTCACTCCATTTATTTTCACTTTTCTTCTCATCTCTCTATTCTCTCTTTTCTTTACATTTTCCTTTCATGCTTTTATCTTCTGTTTTCTCTCATTCACTTTTATTTTCGTTGTCTTTCTTTTCACACTATTAAGAATGAATATGTAAGTATGAACTGATTTTAAAGTGTGACTTTAAAAATAAGAATGCACCTTAATTAAACATGAAAAAATTACAAAGTAAGAAAAAATTTTGTCACTGAGTCCCAATGATTACCTGATAGTAATGCAAATTCAAAAAATTGAGAACACAAAAATATAGTATATATATTAGAATTTATATTATTAATTTGGATGTATAATTAAGGTGCATTTTTATTTTTAAAGTTATACTTAATACCAATTTATAAGGCATATTCATTCTGTATATAAAATGAGTAATATAATAAATATATTAATTACGAATGTAGGTGTTTACTTCCAGAGTTAAGAATAATAAGCTTTACATCACTATACCTACATCTTGGTGTCGAGTGTGAAGAACATCACCTCCGCTCCACTCTCTGCAGATTCTCCACAACCTCTTCATGATCGACCAGGATGCCCGGAGACCTTTGCTCCACGGCGAGGGTTCGGCTGAAGCCGTGATGTCATCAGTGAGACACCAGAGAGACTCTCCGAGTGAAGCCGAGCCTCTGTACGCTACAGAGCGTGGGACGGAGCCCGGTCGGGTTTGGCCACACTTACTCTTAGACCTCATGGGTCAACAGAACAGGTTTAAAGGAAGAACCAGGAAGAGCGTGAGAGCGAGCGGGAGACAGGAGAAGCTCCAGGAACGATGGAGATGTCGATGGGACGGAGAGGGGAAATAAAGAAAGAGGTAGAAACCGGCCTGTGTGGTGGTGATGATTAATAATACATTAATAAACCTGCACTTTAACAGAGAGACTAAAACTGAACATTTCCTGTCCTCTGCCCTGTTTGTTCTGTTGCAGGTAACGAGCTCGAGCTCAGGAGGTTTCCATTGTTCCACTGGAATTCATGTTAATAGATTCTGTAATAAAGTGCATCCAATAATCAAAGTAAAAATATAAATAAATAATAAATGTTTGTATAAACCCTATGCTTGTGAGGCCTGTTCTTGATAGTTTTCGTGAGATTAAAGTTGCCTGAAAATCTTCAGATAACACACAGGAAGGTTAGAAAAAAGGTTAAACCTTTAAACTGAAAAACTGAATGGGGATTCTGAAATGTTTTCTTATTTTAGGTAAAAATATTTAAGAAATGTATGAATTGTTAAATTAGACAATTATAATTTATAATAAGTTTATAATCACATGCTTTATCTGAGTATCTGAGCTGAAATACAATGACTGTGACTGGTGTAATATCTAAGCCGAGCTCACGGTTGCACATAATTCACTACTGTCACTAGAGGTCCTTCTAGAGTCTGTCGGGGTCCTGGCCAAAAATGTGCAGGGGGTGTCTCCTACCTCAACATTATTATCACCATTCATCACCATTAACTTATAAACAGGAAATAAGTTTATCTCCCCTTTGAGGAGCCCCTACTGGCCTGGGGACCCAAGCAGTTGCCCGCCTTGGAGGTTGATGTCTGTGAGTGTTACTGTGTTTGGGAAAGGAGACAGTCTCATGGGTGGAACCAGGGAGGAGCTTGGGGGTGCTGTAGCTACCCTGAGGATAGACATCACAAGATACAGTACGCCGAACGGTAACTGCATGTTTTGCACTATATCTCTGGCGACGCCCCTGGTCAGTTTTGCAGTTAAAAGTTCACGCGTGCAAACAATTGTACATTTAAATGATTATAATAAATAAGAGATCAAATGCAGAGAAACGAGCTCAAATGCAGCCAGATATCAAAATTCCATAGTTGGGAAGAGTGTGTAGTATTCATAAAAAAACGCTTATATTATTTATTTATTTATTTATTTACTTTCCAACTAACTTACTTAATTATTTATGGCAAACCCTTAAAACCCTTTATACACACCTGTTACATGGTGCTTCGATCTGATTGGCCCACATGACTGCCCATCAGGATTCCAAGCCCCTCCCCTTCAGGACTCCAGGAGCTTCATCTCGGGTGGATCTGGATTCTGGATGTAGAAACTGGTGTTCGGTGAGAAAGTTTTTCACTTCCTGATAAACAGCTAATCAACTCATTTCTGATTATTGTTATATTATAATATTTACTGTATATAGTGTGTAGGAATAGAGCAGCGTGTG
>JAOVVA010228652.1:0-20839 GCA_028565275.1 Leiocassis micropogon | reverse complement strand
TATTATATTATATTATATTATATTATATTATATTATATTATATTATATTATATTATATTATATTATATTATATTATTAATCTTTATTTTTAGTTTTTCTTATTAAATCTAGGTCAATGTTCTTCTAGGAAAAGAAGTTAATAGTGGCCTTCTGTTGAGGTCGCCTATAAAATTCCACAGCTGCACAGCTTCAAGGATTTCATGTATTCATCGCCAAAGAATCAATGACAAATTCCATTCCTAGCTGTGTACCTGACTATTTTCATTGCGGTGTGATGGTGAAGAAATTTGCTTTTGAAGTTTCCTAGAACACCAGCTGAACAGCTTTTACCTCCAAAGCACCACACATTATAATCCTGCGTGACACGCGTGACATGAACCCATTAAATATTTCATAGCGCTTCGGCAAAACAATAGCGTGCCGCTGTTCTTATAAAGAGACGTTTGAAGGGTGTTTAATAAGCACTTGTATCTGAAACACGGTGTTCCCATCAGAAATGGGCAGAGTGGAGACGTGGAGCTAGCACAGGAGACAAAATAATAGAACCTGTTTTTTGTTTTCACACAATGCCCTGATCCATAACTTACCATCAGGATAAAATAAGAGCTAAATATGGATATTTTTATTTTTAACTCAGGACCAATCCAAAATCTATAATTGGATTTCATAGTAAACTCACATTCTGTGTGTATTATAGAAAGCTTTTAGTTTTCATCAAGCACATTGCAGTCGCCATTGTCTAAACTGCTTTATCCTGTATACAGGGTCACACGGGCCTGGAGCCTATCGCAGGAGGCGGGAATACACTTAAACTGGGTGCCAATCCATCGCAAGGTACACACACAATTTGGGAATGCTGTAGGTCTTTGGACTGTGGGAGGAAACCTGAGTACCCGGAGGAAACCCACAAAGCACGAGGAGAACATGCAACCTCCATGCACACAGACCCGAGGTGTGAATCGAATCCAGACCCTGGAAGTGTGATTCCACAGTGCTAACCACTACACCACTGTGCTGCCTTTGTCAAAAACAAATTAATAAAATAAAATTAGGAACGTATAGCAGCTTTATTATTATTATTATTATTATTATTATTATTATTATTACTATTAGTTTCCAATAGCTACAGAGAAACATTTACACATTGATCTAAAAAAAATACCACAAAGAACAATATAAAGATTACTAACTAGTGTTCCTGTCTGTAAATGAAAAAAAAAAGGAAAGAAATATATGATTTTAAAACATGGGACAATATTTATTATTCATTGCAATAGTTATTATTGTTGTTGTTATCATTGTTGTTTTAAAATATTTGTCAATATATATGGGTGTTTATTATTATGGTTATTATTATTACTAGTAGTAGTACTATGACGGTACGGTGGTTTAGTGGTTACAGTAGCACTGTTGCCTTGCACCTCCAGGGTCTGGGTTCGATTCCCGCCTTGGGGTCTGTGTGCATAGAGTTTGCATGTTCTCCCTGTGCTTTGTGGGTTTCCTCAGGGTAATCTGGTTTCCTCCCACAGTCCAAGGACATGGAGATTAGGCTAATTGGTGTTCCCAAATTGCTCGTAGGGTGTGAATGAGCGTGTGCGAATGGTGACTGGTGATCCTACTATGGTGGTAAAAAATGGTCATTGGTCACACAGTGCCTAGTTGGACTACAGAGGTTCCTAAATGGCTTATTATTATTATTATTTTGTGATTGTTTTGGATGTCACAAGGAAGAAACCTTAAAAGGAGGTAGACTTAGAAAGAAATCAGTCCTCATCTGGGTGTATTTTTGCCTTTAAGTGCTTTTTTCCTCATTTTCAAGAACGATGAAAAGATGCAAACTTTAGATTTTTGTTATAAACCAAATTTTAAATAAATTTTTTTATTAAATTAAAAAGCCTAAAAAAATAGGACACACATATATACACACTCTTAAAAAATAGCTGATGTCAAAACTAGATTATTTTTTTTTCTTTAAAGAGGTCTTCGGGTTCAGGTTAAGAGTGTGAGTGCTTACTGCGGCATCTTGCTGAGTTAATCTTTGTCTTCTGGGGAAAAACAGCAAAGCTCTTAAATCTCGTGACCAACGACCCGTATGGTAACTACAGTGTTGTATCACTGATGGTTTAAAGCATGCAGAGCTGCTCGTAGCTCCTGGAAAGAGAAAGGGGAGCGACGTTAAAGGAAAAACACCAGTTATATAATCATCCTGCATCAGTTTATATTAGAGATTCAGCATCTTTTATTTATTACTGCAGTCACAAACACAGCAGCACTGTAATGATTTAAAATGCCTACAAAAGCTTGGTTGCATTGATGAAGCCTGTGTAATATTTATTCAGCTGTATGATGTCATGTGATCTTGTCTCAAAAGGGAGGAAAAAGGACAAGGATGCATTTTTATTCATTTTGTTGTATTTATTGTTAACTGATGTGGACTAAAGATTATAATGGGACTCTTGCTAACTGTGTTTGTATTAGTAGTATTATTATTATTATTATTATTATTATCTTTGACCTACTTTTCACAGATCTGGCAATAACCATGGATAAATCAGTACAGCAATTCGTAACCTGTGTCCCAAATGAATCAGACTTAAAATAAAGATGACTCTCTCTGTCCAATAAAAATGTTTTTTTTCTTTTTCTTGTCCAGTGGGCGGTTGTGCTTGAAATCGAGATGAGGTAATTAGAGGAGAGGATCTCACGAAGGCGGAGAGCGTTCTCACTCATCATCAGGCGGATCCTGCCGAGCTAAGGTCAAGGTTTGGCAATTCTCTTGCAACACATAACTTTTTTCGACTAGAAGACATTTTTGGGTCTGAAACAATCCAGAGATGCTGCAAAATGCTAAATGATGAATGCAGGGATGCCTGGTTAGTGTAAATCCTGTGGCTGGAGAACGTCTGTAATGACTATGATCGATGATTCGCACTGTACACGGTGCACAGATGAGACAATGTACCGACTGATGAAAATATCCCATCAACATATTCATACATCACACTGTACACTTAAGTAAATGATTCCATGGTTGAATATATGAGGGGTGTTCAAGTCAAAGTTGGACTTTTGATTGCGAAAAATAACAGAGCACAGTAAAAACTATATAATTCACTAATGCACTTATACCAGAGTTTCACCAGTGCTTGGATTCCATCAAGGATACCACCAGGCCCCCCAGGAACTCCTTGAATGTTTGCCCAAACATGTAGAAATGGCTAGAAACTCCCAGTCGAGTTTCTAAAACGTGCAAGTGGTGTTGGTGAATTGTGGGATTGTGTGTACAGTTCTCACAGACAGATGCGTCATTTTCTTCCTCAAGTTGGTCAATTTTCCAGGATCAGACGTTCCACTCACTCAGTGTACACGGGAACGACTGCAGTGGGTTCTGAGCTACCTCGGCCCGGATCATCATTCATGGATGTACTGCACAGCTTTCTTTAAAACTTTTGCACTATTCAAATTTGCTTGAAGTTTTCTGTAACTGTCAAGCGCTTTTTATGCTAACTTTCAGTAATGTAAAAACAAAAATCAGCAGTTTATGTTATAAAATGTTTTCTACATTAGGAAAGCCTATTGCTTCATCTGCTAAAGCACAATATTATTGTTAACAATACCTTATCGTACTCATCAAAGTTCTAGGAATAAAGTATCGATGGCTACCCAAAGGCACAAGAATGTTACTTTGTTATTTTGCTGCTAAATGTAGATCTACAAGCTGTTGAATCATTGGGGTACTTAATATACTTATTTTATTTTTATTTTTTTGGTTAAATAAATTGCTGTAATGTAATGATGTAATAACCTGAAGTTCCCACTTAAACTCTTTCTAGTTCCTTCTCTCTGGTTTCCATCATACCTGGCTTAAATAAATAATGACATGGTAAAAAGTTAAATACAAAAAGTAATACAATATGGTGTTGGTCATTTGAGGTTGTATTTGCCCATTCAAATGATTATTATTATGTTTCTACATAAGATTTAAAGATGGGGTACTAACTTTTGGACATGAGTGTATCTACAGTACATTATAGGCTTGCATATGATCGGCTTGTGTTGGGAGGTTAATGAGAGGGTAATGAGAGACCACAAAAGGAATAATGATTCCAGAGTCACTGATTAAATCGCTCATTGAGCCGGTAACTAATGCAATGCTTCCAGGAGAACCAAAACTGGCCTTCCTTATTCGGTGCCTCTTTACAGTATGTAGGCCAAGTTGTTTATTCCCTGAGAGTGACCTGTGCTAGTATTTATTTTTTTCCAAGGCTGATTACTCCATCTGTTACTGCATGACTTTTAAACAAAGATGGCATTTGCTGTAAAAAAAAAATAATTTGCTGGAAATAGAACATCACGTGAAGCCCATCTGCAAGATCTGATTATGACATTTAATAAGAAATTATAAGCAACAACAAACCAAACTTATCCGAGGCAGCCTTGCCCAGATCTGGCCCTCGTTTTTTTTTTCTTCCGCAGAATAATAAGAGCTCCTTTCTGACGTCGTTCAGCGTCACCTATTCGCTCCAGTACTTTTCCTGCTCCATTCCCCCTGATGTGGCTAGCTGCTTTCACACCACAAGCCCAAAATAGAAACACGGGTTAGGAGGGGTAAGGAGAGGAGACAAAGACCGAGACGATCCACTTATTCCCAGAAAGCTTTGTTTTGACTCCCTTTTAGAAGGATTAGGTGGGAAAAGATGCGCCGAGCCATCGTCCGATGCTAGAGATTTATTGCTTTTAGAGGCGTTTTCTGTGATTCTGGATTACTGAGATTGAACACAAGAGTCTGTGGAATGTAATTACCTTAATAGTTAAAATATAATTCAGGAAAAGAAAAGCATCCATCTTGAGTGACATTTTTAAATGATAATATTGTATATGTACATACAATCTGAGATTGTTGAAGGACTGTTGTGCTTTTTTGTTGCGATGATGTAATGAATAGAGATCCAGTGTGGTCTGATTCGACTCTCAAATGGAGCCTTGTTGCTTTATTAAGCACTTATTACTATTTACAGCAGAGTGAGTGGGTGGGTGGGTGAGTGAGTAGTGTTCATGCAGGGGAATGGGGGGAAATACTGAAATATTTCCCCTTAGTTTTTTCCCCAAAACTTCATGTGACAGCCAGATAGGTACATCCTGACGTCAGGGATCTCGGAATCAAGTACCAAAGATCTACAGCATGATGTTATATGCTAAAACTTTTACTAGCACCTTATTTTCAATATAACTGTATAAAGGTAAAAAGGTACTAAAGATGTGCCTTAACTGACAAAATAACACATTTATGCCAGAATGACTTACATTTATCATGTCACATCTGAACAGTTGAGGGTTAATGTCCTTGCTCAAGAGTCCAACAGGGGCAACTTGGTGGTCCTGGGGTTTTGAACCCGGGATCTTCCAATCAGTAGTCTAACGCCTTAACCATTGAGCTACCCCTGCCCAAACTATATGCATCGTATGATGATTTTATTCCATATAGAACTGCTGTTCATGCAATGTTGAGGATGTCGTAACACACTCGGATGAAAGTGCTCTCCATCGTGATAGCATTGGAAAATGCGTGAGCTCATAGAAGGCCGTAATCCTGATCTTTGAAAATTGACAAATAACTTGACTTCACCTTGCTGACGAGACCACCAACACCACTTGCATGTCACAGGAACTCGGAGGGTTATTGCAGTCCTGGACATTGCTCCAAGCCATTTCCACATGTTTGGGGCATTAAAGGAGTTCCTGGGAGGCCAGCGTTTCTGAGGTGATGCAGGCAGGCAGTCTGATCATGATTCCGGTGTACTGGGAAAACTTTCTAGCTTGTGGTACCAAGCACTAGTGAAAGGCTGGGATTTCCTTTGGGATCAACAAGGCATGCATCCATCCATCCATCCATCCATCCATCCATCCATCCATCCATCCATCCAGTATAGCAGGTGAATATATACAGAAATAAATAGAGTTTTTACTCTCATAACTGTGTTCTGTACAATCCAACTGATTTTAAGTATTTCATAAGTGTATGAATGGTATGTTCTTTCTCGGAAATCAAACACAGAATGCAAGTACATCATGTCTTTTAACATGTACCAAACCTTTTAAAAGGAGCGAGCAATGACATGCACCCATACAAATACATAAATATCAAGCCATCAAATTTAATAATACATGTAGAGACTAGGCTGGTATAAAAGTCATGCAAACCAGCCTTGCTCTTGTTCTGACCCTGAATGCTTGGATTTTTTTGAGCATTCATGCAATAGCTTTTATCATGGGATTACATATTTGTGCTGTGGTAGTCAGGATTTCTTTTCCCCCCAGACCACAATGTTGGTGCAAATAAGATCCTTTTATGTAATTTTCAGTAATGGCTAGTCATAATATTATATTAGGAAATATTAGGAAACAGGGTGTCTTTATACACAAAGGAATACACTGATTAAAATACAGACCATCTGGTAATCAGAAGGGCTGCTTGGACACATCGAGTCCAACGTTTGTGAAAGGGGGTTTCATAGACAGTCGGTTGGATAGAAGACTTGACATCTGAGTTTGAGGAGCGCCACGTAAGTTGCGACAAGTAACACAGTAATGAATGATGCTACTCACAAGTCTTTTACCCACAACTATCCAAAGGCCTGCAGTGAGGACAGTTCCTTCTGTGAACAACCGTCCCTGGTGATGACATTGCTGGTGGAAGTGCCTAACCAGTAGTATTGCGACATGGTGTTTCCCTGGAATGATGAGAGGGTTCTTCTCATTTTTATTCACTCTGGCTACATTGATTCAACCTCCAACACGCAAGAGACCATTTGAGTCGATGAAGGGATCAAGACACTTGAGAATGCTGTTTTGGGGAATCTTTTCTTGCCTCTTAATGCAAGCAAGTTCTTGTGCATAAACGTCTACTTGAACAGCACGGATGATCAAGGATTCAGAATGCAAACGTTGGTCGACTGAATAAGCTGCCTTACATAGTTGCCACCCTTTACCCTCACTGCATTTGTTGTGAGCTTCCCCTTCATGGAAATGTCCAGCGATATGACTGAGGTGAGCTATGGCACCTTTCAGGGAATTCCAGCAGGAAAACTTGGAGAAACATTGTGATCCTAGCCACTTGGCTGAAGCTGCAGTTTTTAGAGCAGACACGTGTGGCCTGATGTCAACATCTGTGGATGGATCCACCAACTCAAATGTTTCTTTGTCTGGTGGTTCTCCTGTAGAATCCCTCAAAAAATTCAAGTCTAGGGACTGTATGTTCAGGACGTGGTGCCAGCCGGGCCTTACCCATAACAAACCCTATAGGCCTACTCTAAGGTAAGCTACTGTAGCTATGGCATTGGTTGAGGCATTGGAAAAGACACATAGTTCTCTGTGCTTTGCCTTGACACAACACACTTCTGTGTACCAATAGATAGGCCACTTAAGTCCTTGAGAGAATCCCTCTAGGAGATCCACATACCTTTCATCCCCTGTGGCAGTGGAGAATCCCAGTCACTGGTCTCCTGAGTAAGCTCTCGAAGGATAAATTTTCCTTGAATGGTCACTGGGGCAACAAACCCGAGGGGATCAAAAACACTGTTCACAACAGAAAGAACACGCAATTAAAGTCCCAATTAATGCCAAAGCTGCGCTGGAGTGGTGCACTCCCTAAACATAAGTCCAAATCTTTTAGGTCACTTGCCCGGTCATGAGGTGAGAATGCTGCCATGACTCCTTTTCTGTTAGAAGCAATCTTATGCAGTCTCAAGTTGGAGCTTGACAGAATATCCTGCATTCTCTTTAGCAGGTTAATAGCTTCACTAACTGTGGCAAAGGACCTTAGGCCATCATCAACATAGAAGTCACGGTTCACAAACTGTTCAACTTCTGGGTCATAATCTGGTTCACTTTCATGGAGACAGTAAATTGCCACTGCTGGCGAGGGACTGTTCCCAAACACATGGACCCTCATGCGGTACTCAGTCACATCTTGGGCAGGATCATGGTCTTTGAACCAGAAAAAATGCAGGAAGTTACGGTCCTCTTATTTCACAAGAAAACAGTGGAACAGTGGAGCCTTTATCTCTATCGCCAGCAAGGTAAACCCTTGCTGAGCATATCTTTGAACAGTGTCTGTCAGTGAGGTTACCTTCGCATACGTCTGTACATTCAGCAGTTACTTCTGCTAATCCCTCCAGAGCTGATGTTGGCTCCCGCTCCCGGCCATGCCCCGATGAGGATGCATGATCCAAGGTGCAGGTCCTGGATGTAGAGCTGAAGGGTATTTCTCACTTTCACACTCTGTGCATTTGATATCTGACTTACACTCTCTGGCAGTGTGGGTGAAAGAGACGCAACATCTATAACAGATCCTGTAATCTCTGAGTAAAGGCTTTACGTTGTTCCTGTTTTTCCAGACTTTTCTTAAAAAGCACGACATTTGGAGAGTGAGTGAGGTTTTCGATGTATTGGGCACCTCTTTCCTGGTTCTCCTTCTTTTTTTATGTTGTGATTAAATGAAGTTGAAGTAGAAACATTTGTTTTGTGGACAAGAATCTCTGTTTGTCTGTTGACGCTAGTGTCCACTTTGTGCTGACAGGTTAAAGCTCGGATCATTCCTGATCTTAGATTGGTTGCTAATGAAATCCACAAAGACAGTGAAGGGAGGGAACGTTGATTGGTACCGAGAGAACCATGAGAGAGCCATTTCTCCTGCAGAGCATAGGGCAGTTTCATCACAATGGGATTGACACCCCTAGCTGTATCAGGATAAAAAAGACCTTGGAGGTCACCATCTTACTTGGCTGTTTAGTTCCATCAAAAGGTCACTTAGTTCTCTTAGTTTTGTGTAATCTTTGTTGGTAATTTTCGGAAAATTGTCGACCTTGATAAAGAGAGACTTTTCTATGGCCTCTGTTGAGCCGTAACACTCATCTAATCTGGCCCAAATCATCCTGAGTCCCATTTCAGCGTTGTTGATATTTACTGTTCTAATTCGTTTAGCATGCTCAACTGACTCATTTCCGAGCCACTTTACAAGGAGATCGATTTCTTTGCTGAATAAGAGGCCTAACCCTTTAACTGCATTTTCAAAAGAGCGCCACCAAGCCCTGTAGCTTTCTGGTCCATCATTGAATCTCAGTAGACCTGTGGTAACCAGTTCATGGCAGGTGAGAAATCTTACAAAGTCTGACATACTGGAGCTGTCGTCATTGGCACATGGTGCAGTATGACTGTAAGGAAGCGGTAGAGCTGCATTGTTACTATGCTGGGCATCATAGTGTTGCCTAATAAAAGACTGAAGCAGCTCGTCTTTCACATTAGAAGTAATAAAGGGCTTATGTCTAGGTAGAGGTGAGGCAGGGCAGTTAAATGCATTCGTATTTAGAGCAGGTGGGTCCTCTTCTGTGCTGAGATAAGTGGCGCGTACAGAACAGGGCGGTGCTAGTCCTGTGTTTACCTGCCTGTCCTTGTGTGCAGGAAAGGATCTCGACTCCAAAGTTGATTTAGCATCTCCCTTCTCCCTTGATTGCTCCTCTACATAGTCCCTGGTACGTCGCGCTGCATTCAGAGGGGCTGTGTCAAACTGGAGTTTACAGCTATGCCTTTCACTAGTCACATTTGTTGCTGCCTCAATAGCATCAGATTCTGCTATAGCAGCTTCTTTTTCTAGATTGAGTTTCTCCATTGAGGCCTCTAATTGGGCTTTTTCTATTTTCATTTTCATCTCCTGTTCAGCGAATGCAAGACATGCTTTAGCGGCTCCAGCTTTGGCCCTGGCTATTGCAGCAGCAGTATCAGTGCATGAACTACTTCCACAGGAGTGGGAAGCTTTAGACCTTTTCTTGTATGAAGCTGAATCCATAATGTCAACTCTGATAGATGAAACAGATTTGTTATATTCTAGTAATTAATGAATTTTGTGTGATATCGATGTTATCTCCTTTATGCCGCATTATCTCACTACCCAAGTGCTGTCCTTTCACTGTACTGTCCCCTGCTCACACTGTAAATAGTGCGCTAAGACAGCCAGATAAACATCCTTCCTTCAACTATGACTCTGAAGACATTAGATGCCATTCCACAGATTTATTGGCTTTAGAAAGGGTGAAACTGAAATAAAAACAATCTTACATTAACAAAAATGCACGTTGTGCTTAGATTTGAAACTTATGTAACTATGCCGTGTAATCAAAGACAGTTAACATTACATTTTTCTAAATGTTATGTAAATTCTCAAGCTCCATATGCATACATATAAATCAATTAACCAAGAGGAAACGTAATACATACGGACGATTCCACAGTACAGGTAAGATGTCCAGTGATTGCAATTGAAACACATAAATGAAACTGTATAAGCCTTCTTCCTGTGACATCACTACTAAGAAAAATAACTAGAACAGCCACTAGGTGTGCTAAATACACTAAAATAAACATTGTATAATAATATTACAATTGTAACAGCACGCTGTTCTTGCTTTTGGCTAGCTTGAATGAAAATCACAGCTGTGTCATCTATTATTAAAAAAAAAAATCAATGATTAAGCATAAGATTATTTGTTTTTATTATCAGCTCTTATATTACACAGTGTCTCCTCAGTCGCATGAATACATGTTAAAGATCCAGACCTTAATAAATCAGCAACATATTAAATGAGGACATACAAAAAAAGAGGGAAATAAAACTAAAGAAGTTTTATCATGCTATCTACTTTGATTTTCCTATGTTCACTTGAAAAGGTGATGTTTCGAAGCACATCATAATCGTGACCTCTTACAGCTGGTACTAACCATTACTAATGGTTCAAAAAGGGATGAAAAGTGAAAAAAAAAATCCACAACAGCAAATTACAGTACGTCCATGCCTGTAATTCGACCTTATTAGAATGCATTTTTTTCCCTTGAAAGCAAGGGCCTAATTAACCAAGCTATCCCTGGTAATTTTATACCATTACAGTACAATTCCAGTAAACATCGGTTGAAGAAATGAAATATAGAGCAAAAGTAATGCTACTGCCCCTAGTGGTGACATCTCCTCTTGCGTATCTGTTCCATTAACATCAAACACTCGGTTCAGTCCAACACACTAAAATCTCCTGTGCTAAAAAGTTAAAATAAGCAGAGCTCTTTTCCTTGGCAGTGTTTTCTTTCTTTCTGTTTTTTTTTTTTTTTACACAATATGATGATGTATTTCACAAGGACGATCTCTGGGTCAGTTGTAGATTTGTATGTGCTCCATAAAAATGTACAGATGAAAAAGAGAAATTTAGGAAATTAAGTTTTTTTTTCTCTCTCTCCTTTGTTAATGTTTGATTAAGCTGTTAGTTTCATTTAACGATCTTCTCATGGTGGACAATTAAATTTGAATTTGAAAATTGGAACGGATTTATTCATCCCAATGGGAAATAATATACTGTATATTATTTTATTTTATTATTATTATTATTATTTTTACATATGCCAGTTAGAGAACAGAACCAGAGCCCTTGGAGCAGACAGGGTTAAGGGCCCTAATCAAGGACCCAACGGCAACTTTGTGGTGCTGGGGCTCGAACCCCCACCCATCCCATCAGTAACCCAGCAAACTACAGCGTCATGATTTCCCTGGTCATATGATACTGGCGTGACTTTCAAAGCATGTAACAAAAAAAACCCCAAAATTACCCTTACTTTCTCATACGAACATGTTTTGCTGGTAAATTCTGTCAACTTGCCTGGTCTTGTTAGCACAGCCAGACTACATTAAACTAATCATCTTTGTTTGTATTAGTATAATAGGGGAATTTCCATGAATGTTAAGGCTACAGTTTCATGCAAAAGCCCCTAAAGTCTATAAAAGTAGGATTTTGTATCTTGTTTGAACAAATTATCTATCTGGAAAAGTTTAAAGTCATACTAGGTTGTTTGAATAAAAGGTAAATAGTTTTTTATATTAAAACATTGTTTATTTTATTAAGTATTGTATATAGCAGCAGTGGTGGATCAAACGGCTAAGGCTCTGGGTTTCTGCCAATTTGCACTGTTGGGCCCTTGAGTAAGGCCCTTAACATTATCTGCTCCAGCTATATCCTGTCTGACCCCAACTTCTTAACTGGGATATGTGAATAATTACTTTTACTGTGCTGTACTTGTATATTCTACTTTGCAGTTAGAAGGTGAGCAGTGCACGCACAAGACCCTATACCCACAGGATAACATTTGGGCACGAGATTAAGAAATAAAATAAATAAATAACTCCCAACTTTTGGAACTTTGTGGTGTCCTGTAAGGGGTTGTTGTTTTATTCAGCCCCTCGAGAGTAATAACTGGTGCATACAACAAAAAAAAAAACAAGGACTCCCTATGAAGAACAGTGAAACATGAAGTTTTGATCCATCAAGAGTAACTGCTGCTAAAGAGGACAGTGTAAAGCATTTTTGCTCACACAATCAATAAAGGAATTCTTCAAGGGCTTTGTTGGTGTTAAACAGGTCGAGCGTTTTGAAAACTTTAAATGTTTTCAGAATGTGTAGGGTTTGACCTTCGGTGCCACCCATGCCATCATTTACTTGTTTGTTTGCTTCGTTTCGGTTCTCATAAAGATCTCTGCAGTCCATCAAAGGGGACCAAACATCTATTATGTCAGGCTCAACCCAGAATGATGGAAACCAGGAACTAAAAGGATTTTAACTAGGAACCTCAGGGCATTACATTGCATCAACAAGTCACTGAACTTAGGGTTAGTCAGCAGCAGTGCATTTATGGAATTGCACAATGTTTTTAAATGCACGTTTGCATTTGATGGACACTTTTCTAGCCTGGACTTTTAAGGGAACCCCTAAGGTGCAACAGCTGCAGAACTCATCAGGGATTTAAATATATATATTTTTTTCTTTTCCAAACAGTGCACCTGATGCATAGCACAGAAGCATGTATCTGTTTTGTTCTACATGTTGGTATTGGGATTTATTACAAATTCTAAATGATATCTGAATCATAGCCTGATACATGAATGCATGCTCCTGTCCTTTGTCTGTACATAATTTCTATCTTGATCTGCCTTATCATTAACAGCTTCTTTTCACTTCACATCACAAGCATGACAAACGTTAGATGACGATGTCACGGGCTTGCAAACCTGCCGCAGCGTCTTTCCAAGATCTCAAGCTGTCCTACTTCCCTTAAAATATGGGCCAAGGTAGATATTTTTAGGCGCCGCTGGTAGGCCACTCTTAGCAGTAGACTAGAGGACAAAGCGAGAAGATCAGGGACACAGAAAAAGACATCACACGCTTTCCACAGCGGTCTGTGGCTTTTAATTCGGGCAGGTGACTGGCCACGTGACACATCTATTTTGTCAAGGAAGGAGAAACAAGGTGAATCATACTGAGGTGCAAAATATGTTTTGGGCCTTTAACGTCCTCGTGTGCAACAATACACCCTAACGAGTTGGAGTTTAAGGAGGTTGTTATTTTCCTGAGTCCACGTGACTTGTGTTTTGCAACGAATCAGCCTGTAGAGATGCTTTTTTTTACAAAGCATGCACATGTAGAGTATAAAGGAAGAGACAAGCATGATATTGGAAGAATGTTAATGCATCAGGATTTAACATTCATTCATTTATTTATTTATCCATCCAAAGTATCTGCCTGGTTAATTTTCCATCTCTGTGTACATGGAGTTTTCATGTTCTCCCCGTGCTTGGTGGGTTTCCTTCAGGCACTCCGGTTTCCTCCCACAGTCCAAAGATATACAGATTAGGCTAACTGGCGTCACCAAATTGCCCGTAGTGTGTGAATGAGTGTGTGTATGTATGTGTGCCCTGCGATGGAGTGGCACCCTGGTCCAAGGTGTACCCCGCCTCGTGCCCTATAGGCGTCCTGGGATAGGCTCCAGGTCCCTGCGACCCTAAATACGAGACTCAGAAGTGGTATAAACAAAATAATTAATTAAAAATAGCCAATGAAATGTATTACATGCTTGTCATGGTGGCTCAGTGGTGGGTTTCTCATCTGCCATGCGGAAAGACCGGGTTTGATTCCCACCCAAAGCCCAAATCCCAAACACTAGATGCAGTACGGATAAAATGGGAGTGTTGCATCAGTGAGGGCATCCGGTGTAAAACCTGTGTCAAGTTGTTGTGCGGATCAGATGGTCTGCTGTGCCGATCCTTCAACAGGAGAAACTGAAAGACCAAAAACAACTCGCCATTTAAGTTAGAAGTTAGAAGAAGTTATTTATTCAAATTTGACAAGGCAGGATATTGCAGTACAAAACCCTGAAATGTGTCAAATATACACATACTTCAAAAACGATCAATTACTTAATTTAAAATAAAATGAAATAAATAAATAACACATACTGTATACACAGAAAAGGCATCCTAATCAAGCACATGTAAATTATCTATACAAAAGTTTTATACAATTTTAAAGCACGGGGAATAAAACAATAAAAATATCTTGTGCCACCGAAGAGAATATGTAGGTGTTGGAGCCATAGGCAGGAAACAATGCAGCGGCGATGAACTGTCCCTGAGTATTTTAGTAAACGTACGTACTGTATGGTGGCTTCATCACCACACCCACATTTGTTTTAAGGGTTATGTATTATGGAAAATGTACTTTTTAAATACTGTGTGCATGAACTTGCATGTACTGGCCAGGTTCTAAGCTACTGTAGCAAATCAGATTTCCCCACTTTTGTGACCTAATACACCTGCCCCACTCTGCTATTCAATGGGCTCCATTTTTAAGAGCTCCAGTAAATGAGGCTAGACAAGCAGGCAGCAGATATAAAACCTTTAATAGCTAACCTAGCCTTCTATAGTTCCTGGAAGTGCTGCAGTAGGATAGCTGTTAATGGTTAGCAGTTAGCGGCTAAGGGCTAAAGACTATGTTGGCAATCTTTAATTAGCATCACTAATGCTTAATCCTTTCTTCTTCAGCGCTTAGTTGTGTTGCGCTAAATATTGACGACGTTATCATGAATTAACACTCTTGGGTCATTTGTTCTATTATAATTTGGGATCGATTTAGCTTTTTTTTAAAAAAATTTTTTAAACTAAATTACATATAAATTGAGCAATTCTGCCACTTTTTGTGCAAAAATTATAAGAAGGAAAGGTGTTTTCCAAAACACCAAACGATTTATTCCCTTCAAACAAACAAACAAAAATGTTCCTGATTACATTATTCATTAATGAACAAGAGGTCATACATTACATCTAGGCATGGGTACATTTACCACATTTCACTATTTTTTAAACAAGTTAATACAGGTCTCAGAGCTCCCAAAAGTGTGTGTGTGTGTGTGTGTGTGTGTGTGCGTGTGCGCATGTGTGTGTGTGTGATAATGTATTTTTTCTACCTTAAACTCCCCTTATTTCACTCTTCTTTCAAACATGCTGTTTCAGTGTCTATGTAAATGAGCTACTGCTGAGCCACGCCCCTCCAGAGAACAGCAGAGCTGAGCAACAAGCCAGGGAAGGGGCTCTTCTTACATGAGGTCACATTAAGAGGGAAATCTAATTGTCGCTTTTAAACTCCACCCAATTCCAAAATGTAAAAAACAACAAAAAGGAGAATGTTTTTTTTATTATTATTATTATTATTCCTATTTTGTTTGTATACACACAATGAAGATCCCACTAAAACGACAAAAAAATTAATTGTGCATAATAGGTCCCCTTTAAAGCCGGTTCCTGGTTCCTCACTAACATCATCGCAGTCGTTCCTGTTCTTGAACGTGCTTTGAAGTTATAAAGAAGATGACGCAGCTCATCACGTTGCAGAAAAATCCCAAAGCGTAAAGCTGTCCTGAAGACTTGCCAATGATGGAAAACATACAGCTTAACAAAATGAAAAAGAGAATCCTTCCTTAAATATTACATAAATGTCTCCCAAGAGTCACATCATCAGCAATTCACTTAAATGGAGGGTCTGGCATGAAACATTAAAATATAAAAACAAATGTGTTAATGGTGTAACAATTTGAAATCTTTCAAAGAGACGTCTATAGGAAATCAATCAACACCTTCCAAAAAATGGGAATCGTGATATAAACATCCATAACACCTCACGAGAACACTTATAAATATATATTCTTTCTCTCAGCACTTTTATTCCACTTTACACAACTACAGCAATCCATTTCTGTCAATCCGTTTCTCAATTCCGGAGCGCTATTCTTAGAAGCGTAGAAGCTTAAACATGCTCTCGCTCTCTCTCTCTCTCTCTCTCTCTCTGTCACATAAGAGCAATACACAGAGGCGTGCATGACTCATCCAGCTGCAGCATACCGATCCTGACAATCAATCAACCGCAGCCCCGGGGGCGCCACTATGAATGCTGGGAAAAGAAACGGAAAAAAATGAAGTGACGGTGTCAAAATCGAAGCGACACGATGTGTATCTCAGGTACTGACACACAAGAAGATTGGTTACAATGTGACTTGGTATGGTTTATAGGGTTGAAGCAAGGGTATGTTTAAAAAAGATAATAATAAATTAAATGCCCCCCCCCCCTTCCCCAGGCCTCTGTGTTATGGTCTCTAGGGAAGAAGCAGATTAAACCTCTAATCTGCAAAAATGTGCCTACGCAGCTGCAGCTAATTCCACACAGGGGCTGGAGAAATGCAGCGGATTCAAAACGAGGGTCTGAATCGAGCCAGGATAAGATCTGAAATCGGGAAACAATGTAGATTCAGCTGTGCGGGAATACTGAAAAGCATCAAAGGGCACATTTTTTTTTGCACCCAGTTTTTGTGTTTTGGCATATTGTCAGTAAAAAAAAAAACAATGCATATTTGATTTTATTAAGGCAAGATGAAATCTGAATCCAAGAAAGAATGCAAACATGGCTTTGCTGCAATACAGCATAACAAAAAGGGGGCACAAATTTATACATTAATATATGCAAAAGCAATATCAAAGCATTAACGTCATATCTGGAGATAATTATTTAACATCGTGAACGCAGCTTAAACATAAATTACCATTTGTAGAGTAACATTATAGAGTAACATTTGTTTTTGTGTCTGCTTGGCATGCATCCAAATCCTGCACGTGCACCAAGCATTAATCATGCTTACAAATAAGCCTTAATCATCATCTAGCCTGGACTATTACACCCTTCACATAAAGGCCTAATTAAGATAATTAATCAGCTCATAAATAACAACAAGGTCTTGTGATTTTCAGCAGCCTGGCATCCAAGGAAACAAAAATACATATCTATTAGATAACAACTATTTTTCATGATTAGTTATTTTTTTCTTTTTACTTCATTGAACTTCACAAAGTCATCGTATAAGGATGAGATGAGATTTTTTTTTTTCCTATGAAGAAAATTGGATAATCCCTGGAAATGGTGAACTAATTAAAGGTGTCAGTGACCCTGTCAGAGTCTGACGACGACCTGACACAGTGTCTTCATCACGCGCCTTCATAAAAAAACCCTTTAGGATAATAGGTAGGGTGATAAAAATAAATTGAGTAAATGGAGCAAATTAAGAATAATAATAAAAAAAATGCACTGGAATATAAAAATGAGAAAATAAAACTTAAGAGATAAAGTAATAATAATAATAGTAATACTACTACTACTAATAATAATAATAATGCCTTGTATTATATGCAAATTTATTCTTTTAAATAAGACTTTATTTTCTTTTTTTTAAATAGGAATCTTTAAATCTTTTTGTGTCTTAAAGTGTTTTATATGGTTTTGCAAAAAATAAAAAACAAAACGGATCTGATCTTAAATCTGTTCCAAATAAAGAAGCTTGTTAGGAACACAAAGATTTAGACGAGTTAACTGTAACCTTTATTTCCATGCTTTCTTTATAAATCAAAGTAACAAAGCAGCTTCAACATAAATGGAAAGATACAGATTGAATTTTCAAGAAACAGTTTGTTCTCACAGAAAGTCACTCGGGTTATTCAAAACATCAGCAGCGCTCTAAATGCATTTTTAGCAGATTTAAGCGACGAAAGGAAAAACATGTGTTGGAGGAAATGTTTTTAATTCGACACTGAATAATTTAACACTATATTAGCTATGACTTTTTATAGCTATTTGTAGCTAGATCGATGGTATGAAAATGACCGACTATATATCGTGAGCTTTTTTATTGTAAACCTGTTAGATGTTATAGCAATGAGTTCTATCATAAGCTAGTTAGTTATAAATTATAGCAATAATTTTTTTTTTATTTTTTTACACATATTAGCAATGGCTTTTAATAATAAGCTAGTTGGTTACATATTATAACAATGCCTTTTTTATTATAAGTTACAGTAGCTCAACATTAAAGAAACTACTTTAAAGTATAATTACTTCAAAGCTACTAAAAGGTAGCTAGGTAGACAATTTCTTTGTCGAAAGCTAGCAGGTTACATGTTAAATGCTAGCAGCAATAAATGACATTTATCCTGTTCTGGTTATTAAGATGTTAGAGCAATGACTGATTTTATTTCATTAGCTCAGCAGTTTTAAAAAAATTTTACCATTAGCTATATTAGCTAGATATATTTAGACATATTAGCAATGACTTTTTGTCATGAGCTACCTAGTTAGATATTATAACAATGATTTTTATTCATAAGATTTCTAAACATTATAGGAATTCCTTTTTTATCGTTTAGTATCTAGTTGGACATTATATCAATAACTTTTTATCATAAAATTGCTAGCTAGTTAAATGTTATCGCAATCACTGACTTTTATCCTAAGCTAGTTAGTTAGACGCTATAGCAATGACCTGTTAAATCTTAAGCTAGCTAATTATAGCAGTTGACATTATAGCAATGACTTTTTTATATTATATGCTTTCTTGTTAGGTGTTATAGCAATCAGTGTCTTTATATTATAAACTAGCTAGTTAGACTTAATCGTAATGACTTTTTATCATAAGCAAGCAAGTTCAATGTCATACAGTAGCTATGACTTCTTATATGTTATAGCAATGATTGACCCAATATAAGCTAGCTAGTTAGATGTTATGTATAACAATGACTTTTTATGAATAGCTAGCTAAATGTTATAGGAATTACTTTTTTAAATCTTAAACTAGCTAGTTGGACATTATAATAATGTTTTTTATCGTATACTAGCAGTGATTAACTTTTCATCGCTAGCTAGAAAGCATATAATATAAAAAAGTCATTGTTATAATGTGAATTGCTATAAGTAGCTCATTTACGATTTAAAAGGTCATTGCTGTAATGTCTACTGTAACTAATTAGCTTAGGATAAAAGTCAGTGATTGCTATAACATTTAACTAGCTAGCAATTTTATGATAAAAAAGTCATTGTTATAATGTCCAACTAGATACTTTACAATACTTTACATTCCTATAATGTTTAGAAATCTTATGAATGAAAATAATTAGCAGTGATTATGTCTTATTAAACTTTATATCATAAGCTAGCTAGTTAGACATGTTAGCAATGACTTTTTATCATAAGCTAGTTGTCTGGATGTTGTAGCAGTAACCTTTTACTGGATTGTTAGATGTTATTTCTTCATTCACCATCTACCGAATGAGATCAAAAAGCAATTTTAGGGCAAACAATAACTCCAACATTAATTACAAGCTGTTACAAATAAGAACACCTCTTTGGAAATCCAAAATTTGCAAGATATATCATTATTTACACGTTCTTTATAAATAAAATCACACAACAGAGTCAACATGGACAAAATTTCCAAGAAATGTTTGTTTTCCTAAAGCATTTTTTTTCCTTCTCCGAGGATATTGCTCAAGGTTTTTGCCTGCAGCCAGGAAAGCTCGAACGAGAGCAAGCGTTTAAAAACTGCAATCAGAGAAGAAAAATCAGCACCATGACGGAGTGAGATAAAGAAAGAAACAAAACAGCACCGACTCATGGATGAAGAACTAAATAAGGATCATGAGTAATTGACTATCACATCAGATTAAAATATACACCCTCTGATCTTTTTAAAAGCTGGCTTACAACCGGTTTGCCGTTTCAATTTCAAATTTAGATTTTTCCCTTGTGCAATTTTTGAGCTATAAAAAGCAGGCAAAACATTTATTTTTAATCGTTGAGCTGTGTGGAAAACAAAGAGTGTGAACCTCAGTCTTCTACACGGTATAACATGGATTTATAAAGCAACAAATCAATATGTGAAGATGACACTTAATCTCATATGATACGATACAATATGATACGATACAATACAATGTGACAGTTGTTGTCTTTGAAATCAGTGTTTTAATGCAAATTGTCCAATTGTAATATCACTAGTTTAAACCAAATTAGTGGTTACATTAGTAATCAAATGTTTTACTGAATTTTAAAGTGCATTTTACATCTTTAAAAAAAGGAAAGTGGTTAGGTGAGGGACCTGTAGCAATGGACTGTGTGTGTGTGTGTGTGTAGATCCAAATAAATTACTCATTCATTTGGACATGCAGTTTGCTGATCCCAAACCGCCCATAGTGTGTGAATGTAAAGGGATGAAACCATTAACCAGGAAACTGGAAGAACTATGATACAAGGTACAAACCCGATTCCAAAAAAGTTGGGACACTGTACAGATTGTGAATAAAAACAGAATGCAATGAAGTGGAAGTTTGAAATTTCAATATTTTATTCAGAATAGAATATAGATAACACATCAAATGTTGAAAGTGAGACATTGTAAAATGTCATGCCAAATATTGGCTCATTTTGGATTTCATTATAGCAACACATTCCAAAACAGTTGCGACAGGAAGCAATAAGAGCCCTGAAAAGTTAATTTTACATATAAGAATCAGCTGGAGGACCAACTTGCAACTTATTAGGTCAATTGGCAACATGATTGGGTATAAAAAGAGCCTCTCAGAGTGGCAGTGTCTCTCAGAAGT